>NJDC01003968.1:71076-99722 GCA_002245475.1 Calephelis virginiensis
AACGTACTATTACCAGCTTTGGTCTCTCTAGGCGGCGTGAATTTCTTACCATCAGGAAATCCTTCTGCTTGTTTACCTTCCAATATCATAAAATAATAATAATAATACGTACAAAGTTTTACGCTTGTCATACCGTTAAAGCGCTGGCGATGGAATGTTGTATTATAACTATCCGTCTTACGAATTTTTGTCTGACGAATGTGACGCGAGTTTAGAAGTTTTTACCCATTCCAAAAAAAGTGCGCAACGCCGCTAAAGAAGTTTTTACTTCAAAAAACTACTATGTTCAAAGAATAATAAAATGCTACAAGGGACAGAGTAATGTAACTAGTTCAATGATAGAGAATAATTATAATATATATTTTTTAAAAAGACAAATTTGGTTAGAATAATACCTAGTCAAAAGTACACTGCAAACATACTTATGAAAGCCATAGTTTTGCCGAATGTCTATGAGAAATTGATAGTTTCTAAAAACATCGGTAACATTTTCCCAAAAAAATATACGTTTTAAAAAAACGCCTGAAAAAGGTAACAGAATTTTATAATGAAGAGTCAAATTTACTGCACTACAGCAGAATGTTCAACTCGTTACTAATAATTCGGGTTGAAAATACATTTTGCATATTTAATATAACTTTATATACGCAAAACATAAGCTTTTCGATAATCAAATAAAACGTCAACTTTATAAAAGTTTTAAGGTTTTTTGTTCATTTTCTTACATACATACATGAAGTATAATTTCCTTGGCTGAAGATATTTCCTTCAATATATTATACCGAAATAACGTCCTAGAAAATGATTTTCTTTCCTAATTACATTTTACTTATCAATAACTTAATCAAGAAGTACAAAATTATTTAAACAACGAACTACAACAATTTTTATATTTTTTTATTTTCTGCTACGGAACCCTTCATGGGCGAGTCTGGTTCGCGCTTGACTGCTTTTTATTTAATTATAGGAAAGCTTATGTTTTGCTTACATAAAGTTACATTTAATATGCAAGATCAATATTATACCTGGTTTATCAGTAACCAGTTTAACATTTTGAAGCCGGTGCTGTAAATTTTAATCTTCACTTTTAAATTCTGATATCATTTTCAGACGTTTTTGCCTTATCAGAAAATACTATGGACAACTTCATAAAACATTTATGTTTTTGGCAAAATTTTACCGGTGTTTTTAGAAATTATCAATCTCTTACAGGAATTTGGCAAACTATAGCCATTATAAGAATGATTGCAGATATATTTTTGACGATTAGTCTAACCATTGTAGTCTTGGTTTTTTTTCGACCAAAAAATATCATATTTGGTGCTGGATATTTAATTTATAGAACAAATTACATCACTCTGCCTCTTGTAGCATTTTATTATTCTGACAAATATTGTTGTCTTTTATCTTACTTAAAGGAAATTAATAATTCTGTTAAAGATTCAAAATTTATTCAAAATTTGGAAAAACAATTAAGAATTACGAAAATCGGGTCCTTCTATCTAATCATTTGCAATATATTTGTTAATGCTCTACTGGTTAGTTTAAATTTAAGAAAATTTAATGCAATTTCATTTTCTATTACATTCTTTTCAACAGTATTAGGAATCTTGCGAATGGTATTTCAGTTGCATGTTTTTTTTTTATTGACATATCTTTTGAGTGAACAACTTGCATGCTTGTCTCGGAGATATGCAAATGTGTTAAAAGAAAACATAGCTAATGAGATAATAGAAATTAATGATAATGAATCAATTAATTATGAAGATTTAGAAACATTTTCAAGCAAAGTAATGAAAGTTAAGCATTGCTTTGATATGAAAAAATCAATTTTCATTTGTCAGGTAAGTTTGTATTAAAAATATTGTCTTTTAAACATCATTTTTGTCAGCTAACTGTAATGATTTGTGTAACGAAGCTCATTACTGACAACGCATAAAATGCTTCTGCTATTGTCTGGGCATCTTTCGCTTATTAAAAAATGTTGTTCTTTTGGTTTTCTCTTTAGCTAATACTTATTGTTCTTTTGTTTTTATATAAGCAAATGTTTTTCCGACTATGCTGGTCGTTACTCTTACTCACTCAATTAATTGTTTTTTCCTTGTTCAGTTTTTGTTTTGGCACTCAAATGTCAACTTGGATTGTTAAAGTTTAGGAATTTTCCTTATTATTCTTACATCCTTTCTTCCTTTTCCTTCTGTTTCTTAATTCCGTGTCATTTTCATTTTTAACACACTTTTACTCTAATAAAGTTTAGAATTTCCTGTTTTAAAAAACCTTTGTAAAATCTTCTTTTCTTAATGTTTCGTTGGGAATTTTGTGGCGTTAGGAAAATCTGACTGTAAATCTGAAACTCTGTTCTATTCATCGTTATTAAATTTTTGCTTATCCATGATTTGTGACATTTTAATAGTATTTTATAATTAAACTATTTATATACCAAACGATAACAAAGTAGGTTCCTAATAATACACTCTTTTTAACTGTTTAATTTTAGTAATTTCACCATAATATTGATCACACTTTTTCCATAAGCGCTAGTGTAAACTGGCCATTTACTATATACATTTTGATACGACTTCGGTGAAAAGATTATTTAATACTATATCCCTGATGCTTTGTAGTGGTCTAGTGGTCCGGCATCGGACTTGACTTCTTGGAGTCCCGGGTTTGATTAATTTTTCGGGGAACAAAAAAAATATTTTTTTCAATTTTCCATTTAAAAAAATTAGTTGCCCGGGATTGGATATCTGTCCTGTTGGCAATCCTTCCCACTTATCACATTGTGGGACTTAGTATCTTCGTATAATCGTGGGTGCCTTGATTATGCCTACCTTTTCGGGGATATGGGAGCGTTGATACTTTTCCTTACTTTTAATTTCCCTACACTATTTTGTTTTTCTCGAATCTCGAATCTCTACGGTCGGGAACTAGCCCGATCGTAGTGTCAGTGGGATGAATATCTGGGATGGCCCGGCGGGGTCTACATGTCTTTTGTAAAAATGTACTTAAAGTGAAAAAATATGAGTGGAAATTGCTGTGTTGTATAACTTCCCGTTTATCACTGAGTTTTTTTTATTAGATTCGTAAGTGTTTACTTATTATATACACACCGCAATGTGGCTAAATGAAATTTAAAAAAGTTATGAATGGAGCTGTTTTACTTACGGGTAAAAAAATACGTGTAAAAAATAATATTATATAATTAAAACTTTTACATGGAGTACTCGTATCAGTTGACATGTCAGTTTAATAAAAATTAAAGATTCGAATTTGCAGCCTCCGCTTTAATTAAGACCTGACATGACTTTCTTTGGCGAATTGTGGCTAATTTTTACTACACTTTTCTTAAATCAGTTAACGCGATGCGAATTTCACCTTGACTAACGGCAAATGAAAGAAAAAAATAGAATTTCAAATCACTATTCTAAAGTGTAAAATTGGTCATCATATTATGGCACGAGACAGGTTGTTTTACTCTGCTCAAGACTTTCCAAAATACAGTGTGAAAGTACTAATTAAAATCATTAGTTTGTTGAAAAATTTTCTTATTATTATTAATGTTTATGCTTATGCTATTAATAATATAATTGCAGAATTCTCTATTTATATTGGATGTCATTTTCGGAATGTTTTCTACGATGTATTATTTGGTGGAAGCCGCAATGGTGAGATGCTATTTCAAAAAATTGTGATGTGTTGGCATTTAGCTTGATTTTTTGTCGCCTCGCTACTAATTGGCCTCACTCATAATTTTCAATAAATACTATACGCTAAAAGTAAATAATGAAAATACTATAGCTAAATCTATTCTAATTTGGCTGAGAGTTAAGCTTGTCTGTCAGTATTTTCTCAGCCTGACATTACGCGATTGTTTTTTTTTTTATTGAATCAGGCGTTACTTTGCGGAAATCCATTATAAAAGATGTAAAATAAGCCTTTATTTTGCTAATTCCGCGTAAGCAGTGTAACCGTTGTGGCAAATAATCCTCCAAACGACACAGAATGTGACAAGCCTAACTGACGTTCCCACCACCCACCTCCGCGACCAGAACACGAATATAGGAAGAGCTCGGGAAACAATATAAATATAATTAACGCGATAGATTTTCTGTCTGTTTTACAACATTAAGTGATTTGATTGATGGTTAACCTTGCTAGATTATCCATCTATCAAATCAGAAGAAGGAGACTAATGTAGCCATGCAGCTACATTAATTAATTTTAATGTACAATAGTTAAAACTTTAATTATTAAACTAAAAAATAAAAAAGAACATTATTAGAATGTTATTCAGTGAACGTGGTAGGACTGACATCAAATTTACGGTAATGGATGTCATAAAATAAACATAGCAGTTATGAAATAAAAAAATGATAATAAATGAGTGGCAGGAGATCATGCAATTTTGCCAAAATATTTTATTTTTATTTTACAGGATAAACGTCCAATGTACGTTGTGTTTTTACTTATTATGAAATTAAAATGTAATTTCATATGGTTGATAATGATTTGTGGCATAGCCCAAAGATTGGAAAATAGCATCAACATTTTAAAACGTCAGATTTTGAAAAGATTGCTTTCTGTGACTGATGGTAAGTTTTAACTCTTATGTACGCATTTCAACAACATTTTGAGTTTATGTTCTCGGTCAACACACCCAGTTCCAATAATCATTCTATACACAATTACCAGTACTTACTGTTAAGTTAATATTGTAGACGATTACCAACAAAACCACTAATAATAGAGTACTGTCCATTAACTTGCCCGGGTAAGAATCCACCATTGGCCTTTGGCCGTAGTCGAAGAGGCTATACCCGCAAAAGACGGCGCTATGCGCATCGTCCGCATTAAGACCACGACCTGTTCCTGTCCGCGTCCTGTCCTGTGTCCGCTCTCAGAACATTAGTTTATTTTAAATAGGATAATATACCTGGGTTAAGTTAGATTATTTCGCATCTTTATACATGTCACGTCATTTTAATTAGCTTCTAGGTATGTTGGGTATCTGTTTATTGTTATATTCTCCTTTATAACATTTGACAAGTCCTCGTCCTGTCAAGGTACAGGGGGGGGTTTGCGCGTGTGCGGCAACCTCCAATACCTCAATCGCTTCACCCTTTTCCTTCGAATTCTTACTAAGTAGACAGTTGTCATTGAACCTTATCGTCGCTTGGATGGCAGACGCGCCGCAAGCTAATATATTGTGCAAGTGAAATTTTGACTGCTAAGTGCAACGAGTAGTTCATGAGTTTTAGAGCTGAGCTTACTTTAGCATTTCTTGCCTTAGTCCTAGGGTCTACAGCTCAGAATGAAAACGGTAAAATGTAGATAAATATGTAGATAAATATAGATAGTAATAGGTTAATAGTCATCTTCTACACCTCGGCGTCTATATGGTATCATTTGCGCGCACACACACGGTGCCCTGGTTGAACGTCTGCCAATCTCTTGGGGAAGTGCGTATAAATACAACTACGAAAGTTGTGCTATATTATTATACTTATGTGACATTTTTTTATTTTGTTAGATAATAATCTAAAGAAGACAAGAAACTTCTATAAGTTTGTGGGTTCGATATGCATGAAAACGCAGATAATTGGAGATATCGACGTCAACATGACGCTTGTTCCTAAGGTCATTATGTTTGTGACTACTAATGCAGTCATCGCATTGCAATTCAACAATGTTATATAAATACTTTAAATGCCAACCAACTCGAACTTCATATGTCCTCTTAAGGTCTCAGCACACATATCAAGTCGGAAAGAGATCCTCGACCGTCAACCAGGCGTCAACTTAACGTATGCTCATAACCAAACAGTATCAGCAGCTCCTGTACATTAACTCGGCTACGGCTTAACGACACCGCGCGTACGAATCGCCGATCGCGTGCCTATTCCGAGGCGCGCTGATAAGGTTACGATTCCGATTAGTGTGCTTTGCAGTATGGAGTTTCATACAAACAATAAAAAACAACTCGAGGCGATACGATGATTCCCTTTCCGAGTTGATATGTATGCTGATACCTTTATTCGTCCTATTCTTATCTCTTAGTATACTCGTACAAATATGTAGATAATTCTGCTTTAATATTTTTACTTTTTGTGATTTAACATTTATACTAGGGTAAGGTTATACCTATTTATTTTAACATTTAAGCTGGGGCAAAGGATATACCGATCCAATTTAGTTACTTAGACTAACATATCGTAATAATTTTATGTGAACACTTGTCTAACAAAATTTAAAACCGTCTTAAAAAAACGGCCATTCAACATTTTCGTATTTTATTTGTTTTAAATAATTAATGTTTTAGATGATATTATTATTAAGTCATAAACATAAACTACTTTTACGGAATTAGTTGTAAGTTATTCAAATGCAGCAAGGTCACCACCTGTTCGCTAATCAGTCGGCAACCATATCGCCAACAGATAGGGCTATATTTCAAGCTGATGTACCCATTTTTTTTTCTTTTTTTGTTTCATCTTTTTGCGACGCTAGTAATAATATAATAAATTTTCACGTCCATTCCTGATTATCCCGACACAGAAATGAATGCATTGGAGATGCTATTTGGCGACTCAGTTGGGCGACGCAGGAACGCAAGACGTAGCCATGGCGACGTGGCCAGCGACGTCGCCAACTAGTTCGTATTGAGACGTAAGACGGCCAACTCACTTGGCGACCGACGGGCGATGTTGCCGAGTAGCTGTCGCTGCATTGAACACATGTATCGAAATTTCGTTCGATACTGAGAGATTTATCATAGAAATTGAAAATCGGACACGTTTATGGAACAACGCATTGAAAGAGTACTCTGACTCTGCGGATGTAATCACATTTTTTCTTTTTCGCTTCATCTTTTTGCGAAGCTGGTAAAAATGTATTAACAGTGCAGTAATTTCCACGTCCATTCCTGGCTTTGCCGAGACAGAACTAAATGCTTTGACGACGCCATTTGGCGACTCAGTTTGGCGACGCAGGGACGTCAGATATAGCCATGGCGACGTCTGTGTGTGTATGTTTATTACCATGATATTAAAATACTTCTTAGAAATGATTTAATATTGTATTCAATACTTAATTCCATTTTTTTTTGTATAAATTATACTTACATGGAATTTATATAAAACCATTTAATTTTTCAAATGTAAGTAGGCATGAACTAAAACTTTCCAATTCACTTCTATTCTACTCAATAGCTGATATTATAATGAAGTTATTATAAACATCAGATATTCGTACTAAATTCTAAAATGTAGTGATTATATTCTCTTTGCTAAATGCTAGATATCATTTCTGTGAACTGAAAATGTGACACCACAATAGGCATGAGTGTGATTAAAAACATTAAAATATACAACCATATAATAAAACGCGAATAAAATATTTTAAAACAACTATTTGTTTTATTATTTTCAGCGAGATCAATTAATAAATATGTGAAAGAGTTTGATACCATCGTGACTGAAGATGGTCGTAAGTTTTTCATAGTTATTGAATTTCGTGTTTATATTGAGTGAAATTAGTTAATTTAGGTGGGAATTAGATTAATTTTGTTTAGTGAAAGTGCACGAATGAAGTAATCATGAATTAATTAGTGTAACGTGTATTTCCTCGCTGCCGCCAAATCTCAATAGACGAGCTTGCGAAGCTAATGTTTTACTCAAGACACAGACATGATTTACTGACGACTTATGACTGATGACTAATAATAATTGATTAAAATTAGTATAAAATTTGATGCAAATTTCTACTTGACTAATGGCAAAATACTAACGTGAAGGCCAATACCTAAAAAAGAAATATATGAAAGATAATTACAAAATACGTCAATCCGCCATGATGTGCAAAACGCCAGTATCATTTCGATGACGTCACGTCTCATCTTTTTTTCGGCAAAAGCGTTAGCATCTGCCATAGTCAAGTTTATGTTTGCATCAAGTTAATTGATCAAGTAAAATCGGGGTTCTTTAATCAATTTTAGTCCGCGGGCAATCACGCGGTTAAATCATTTAAATTATCATATTAGCGTCATAAGAAAAGCGAGGCCCTTCTTACTTATATGTTTTGGCGGCAACGTTGAAATATGTACGATATATTAATTTCTTAAAGAATATTTATTTGTGGACTAAAATTGAACATAATTGTTCAAAATGCCAGTTAAATTGATTACTATTATTTTATTATTTTACTCAAAATGTACTCCAAATTTCAAAATTATGAAAAAAATAATACCATCTTTTCTCTCAATTGCATTATATATTTCGATTTCAGTTGCGTTTATATCATTTTAAGCTTTAAGGGTATGGGTCAATTATGTCCTAACCCCGTTATGAGACTTATACAAAAATTGTTAAACATTTTTTTAAAAATTATTAGTGTCTAATGGACACTTATTATTTTAAATGTATATTATAAAAAATAACCCAAAATGTTTTTTAATGCCGATAGTCCTACAAAACTTACTTTTGCTCGAAGCCTAACATGCCGGCCTCAGGTTTTCAACGCACCATTACCACCTTTGGTGTCTCTAGGCAGCGGGAATTTTTATTTATATTATTTATTCGCTCTAATGATGCAATCATTAAAATATAAAAATCTCAAATGGCTCTACTAAACACTTGCACTTGCACTAAACTATTACAAATCTTGAGGAAGTATCCCAATGGCAATCCCAATTATTCGGCGAAAATAGCTTGAAAGGTTCCTTTCGTTAACACTAAAATTCAATTTCTAATAAACCTTATTTTCGATTATATTTACACGTTTATGTTTATTAAATGCTAAATTAATCTAGTAGGTTTCAAATTAAATTATTTGCTGAAAAGAACGACTGCAAAAATAATTAATGTAATTTGGAAAAAAAATTGGGGCACTGTCCACTCTATGTTGCCCGGTAGCCTCCAGATCTTAAGTTAACCCACTTTTGAAAATTGTTTAAATACCTCCTCTGTGGTCTAACGGTTCAGTTGTTGGACTTGGCTGCATGAGTTCCCGGATTGTTTGAATCCTTGGTCGGGCAACAAAATGAAAATTGAGTTTTTCCAATTTTCCAATAAAAAATGTTGCTCGGGATAGGATATATGCTCGGTTGGCGATAGGCTTGCCACCTGTCACATTGTAGGACTTAGTATCTTCGGCTAGTCGTGGGTGTCCTGGTTGTGCCTCTGCCTACCTCTTCGGGGATATGGGTGTGAAGATACTTTTTTTTATTTGATACTAAATTTTCACTCATAAGTATATAATATCTTAGCACATAAAAATTATGTAATAAAATAATTTTGTTGTAACTTGAAAGAAAGTCAACCAACACACTTTTTGTTTTTGTACGGCATATTGATATTGATTGTTTTTATATTATGATAACATTGTTTTATTGTATAAAGAAATGCTTAATTGATTATAAAAACTAATTGCATTTCCTTACACATAATCAAATATGCAGGATCAATATTTAACCTGAATTGCCAGTTACCAGTTGAACATTCTGAAGCCAGTGCTGTGAATTTTGGTCTAAACTGTACTAACTAAATTCTAATATCTAATTTTCAGACGTTTTCGCTTCATTGGAAAATATGGACAACTTCATAAAACATCTCTTTTTTTGGCAAAATATTACCGGTGTTTTCAGAAACTATCAGTTTCTCACAGGAATTTGGCAGATTATTGCTTTAATAAGAATTATTGTGGATGTAATTTTAGCGATTTTTAGCCTTAAAGCCTTCATTTATTTTTATCCAAGAAATGTCTTCAATGATATTGGATACTTAATTAATAAGACCACTTACATTACACAGCCTCTTATAGCAATTTATTATTCTAAAAAATATCTTTACCTTATATCTTACTTAAACGAAATTAATAATTCAGTTAAAGATTTGAAATTGATTTATAATTTGGAAAAACAATTGAAAAATACAAAAATCTGTTCATTCTATATAATAATGTTCAATACGTTGGTTGATATGTTCATAGTTTATTTAAATTATATAAAATGTAATGCATATGTATTCTTTATTATATGCTTTTCAATATCATCAGCAATCACGCGAATAGTAATTCAGTTACATGAATTATTTTTACTGACGTATATTTTGAGCGAACAACTTGCATGCTTATCCCGGAGGTTTGAAAGTTTATTAAAGCGAAACACTAAAAACGACAGTATTATAGAAATTAACGATAACGAAGCAATAAAGGATGAAGATTTAGTAACGTTTTCAGGCATAGTAAAGAAGATTAAACAATGTTCTGATATAAAAAATTCAATTTTCATTTTTCAGGTAGGTTTATATTCAAAATTAAGTTAATATATACATGTCGTTTATTTATTTTTTTGGTACTTAGTTAACTGTAAAAAACTGTGAACCATACTTGTACTTCTTGTTTTTTTTTGTTTTCTGTTGTATTTATTTTGTATGCAAATGATCTTATCTTCCCATTATCTCTACTCGCTCAGTTAAATGTTTTTCCCTTGCATATTTTATTACTCAAACGTCAACTGAGGCCATCAACATGTTGAAATTTTCTTTTTTTTTTACTAGAATTTTGTTTCACTTTTACTGTCAACGCACTTGCGCGTTCTAAAACGATTTATTTTTTCCATTTTTTCAAATAAGTTTATTGAACTTCCTTCTCATCGTGAGTCGGTTGAGGTTTTGTTTGACATTTAGAAAGTCTGACTTGAACTCTTTTCCATACGGCATAGTTATGAAATGTCCTTGCTTATCCATAATCTGTTTCATTTTTTTATAGTAATTTATTGTCAAACTCTTTCTAGATTTAACGTGTATGTTCCAAATAATTAACTTTTTCCAACTGTTAAATTCTGTTTGTTTCACCGTATGGAACGAGACAACCACTTGGAAGTTCATCATGTTATTTCTATTTTTTTTAAATAAAATCCGATAAAACTTTTATGTAATGTAGTCAACACTCATCTTGACACTTGCTTTCAAGCAAACCAATCCGTACACCCGACAATACACGAGGCTAAAAACGATGATTAGATGCAAATATGTGGGACTTGAATAGTGTATGTAATCTAATATTCAACGAAAAGGTTGGAAACCACTGTGCAGGATAACTTCCTGTTTATAATTGGGTTGATAAGGTTCATAAGTTTTGACGTAACATATACACACAACAATTTGATGAAATGAGACGAAAAAAATTGGTGTGTATAGCTGTTTAGTTAAGGGCAGATTATTAGAGAGCTGATGTGAAAATAGATAACGTTATATTTAAGCTAAAACTTTTAATAAACTTTTAGTTGCTACGTCAGATAATAATACAAAAATTTATAAATTGAATTTCACTCCAGTATCCAAAAGTGTCAAATTACACGTAACTTTTCAAAATATCTGTGTTTACTGATTAAATTAAAACAGTGTTTGCCCATTGGTCAGAATACGACAAAATATTTTTTTAAATTACAAGTTATTCAATAATGTATTTATTAAAATATAATGTTCAAAGAAAGAAATTTAAAAAAATGCAAAGAAAATGGGAAAAACAATAACTTTACGCATACAAACTGTAAGCTGCTGTTAGTGTCAAGCGATACGAAGTTCGCCGCGTCGGCTAGGACCTAATAAGAATTTCATTGCAGTATTCACAATTAATGATGGACATAATTTTCGGAATGTTTTCTACGATTTATTATTTGGTGGAATCGGCAACGGTGAGTTCATATTTTATAAAGTTGTGATTTTTAGCATACAAAGCGAGGAAGGAGGTGACTGATATTGCCATGTAGCATCATTTGTTATTCATCAATAAAATATTAAGTTTAGTCTGTGTTGTAGTGTTATTATTATTCTTATTTATTATTTATTCCTTATCATCTCATCAACATTAACATTGTTTTTATTTTTTAAGTTTATACATTTAAAATAAAAATAGTATAATATAAAGTAAACAAAAGAATAGAATCCCAAAGAGGTTGGTCTCACAACTAAACCGTCAGTGGTCAGACAGAGAAACTTACGAACAATGCGTGCCTTCCTCAAAATTGCTGATTTCTGAAACCTGCCCTGAATTCAGGATTGTAGCGAGAGTATTGGTTGTGACTTTTCACTAAACTTCCGTTTACTGAATCGACTATTGCGCTTTAACCCAGCACGATTTCAGGCTTATTAAGATCTACACTCCTATCAGTGATGATAGACAAGACTCAGTAGAGCTTTGGCGTATGCTTATGGTAAGGCAATATAAAACCGACAGTCCATTCTGAAGAGCAAGTAACTGGTGAAGAAACTTGGGTACTTGTTTATTCCTGTGCAAGTACTTGTTGTTGGCCAAGTGAGAATAACCAGAAATAATGTGTCTTTTATTCTCACCAGGAACCATGCCATCCCTCATGATAGTTTTTCGTCTCGACAATTTCATCTGTAATTGCCAAAGAGTTCACCAAATCGTAACCAAGATATGGACTGGACGCTAGTATATTAACATCAGGCCCCTAAGGAACCTGATGATATCTTTGATCTACCATATGTTCAAGCGATCCCGAGTGCCAAGGACTGACTACTGGTTAATGCCAGTTTTCTGAACCGAAGTAGAGTGGAGTCAGTCCATTATCCACTGACACGGCATCGAGATGTATTTCATACTCTTCTTCATCTTTTAGGAAGTATTTCCTAAGCTTTTTAATTCGCGGAAAGGATTTTGCGAGAAAGGAGTGCAGTTGAATTTCTCAACCTTGGTCGTCGAATACGTATAAATTTTTTTGGCAAGAAATTTCAATTTAAATAATTGAATCTAGATATAAGGATGGATTTCCGCAAAGTTACGCCTTCTTCTATGTATTTTCTTATAATCTCTCTTATCGGCATAAACAGATAGTCCCACTACTCTGCACCACTGTTCCACTAAACGCAAAGATAGCATTCAATCGCTGAGATCATCAGGTTGTCTGCATACCCTTATGTTTTGAAGAAAGCCTTGTTGAGTTTTGGTTGCAGTTTGTCCACTACCACTAACGACATAAACGTGGAAAGATCCCCACGCCATAGACATCTTCTAGTCCTCTAGTCATTGTGGTAAGACTGACAGCAAAATCAACCGCGTATTGGGCGTGATAAACATCATCCATGCGACAGTCCAGCTACGAAATAAAAAAATGATAATAATTTAGTGGTAGGTGATGATGTATTTTTATTTTACAGACTAAAAGTCCCATATACTATGTATTTATATTCAGTATGAAATTAAAATTCAATTTTATATTGTTATTTATGACTTGTGGTGTGGCGCAAAGATTGGAAAATAACATCAACATTTTAAAACGTCACATTGTAAGGAGATTGGTCTCTGTTACTGACGGTAAGTTTTAATTGTTGGGTCGGTTAACTTTGTTTTAATATTCACGCTAAGCACAATCACTTACAAACCACAAAATAGACTTTATCCACCTTGCATATTTAGAAAAAAATTAGTTTTGAGCTCGAAAAATAAACTTAACCTATTTTTCAGACCTACAAAACATGAGCCTATAAAATATTACACCACAACCTAGTTGTAGAATTTTGCAGAAACGCATTTATGTCCTGCTGCTTACACTGCTGTTGCTGTGATAATAAGATATCCACGGCATATAACATTTCTGTTCTGGAGATTCCCTTTCTGTGTTTCGTATAGTTGTTGGTCAAGGGCTGATGAGTATAATGTACCAGCTGCTACTTTTGCAAGCACAAAATAACGCGAGCAAAGTTTATTATATTGTAGATAATTACAAACAAGACCATTGACGGCAGAGTGCTGTCAAGTAATTTACTCGGGTAGGGACCCTCCGCCTTACCAATCCTGTCTCCATAATGACTCTCTCTGGTTCCGTTTCGGAGGGTAAAATAGTCGTTAGACTTGCACATGAGGCTAACATCCCTCCCTCAGGGCAGCGACATGCCTGTAAAATCAATGGTGTCTAAAAGGTTAACTCTATCAAGAAAGTCGTGTCTTCGTTCGTTGATTTTTTGCATTAAAAAGAGTTGTGTGGGATCTTAGTTTTGGAGTAACAGCCCACCACTTAAATTTTGGTACATACTTAGTTTTCTTTTACTTTCCTTTTTTTATCAGACACTCTTTCAGATTGTTTAAAAGTTTGCAAAAAAAATCTAAGTATAGTCAATTAAATGTAACAAAAACATAAAAAAGAAACAAAAGCGTTTACCTTGTTTTGTATTTTTTCTACTGGGATTGGCTATGTGCCCGGTAGGCGATAAGCTTGCCACCTATCACATTGTGGGACACAGTGTCTAGGGCTAGTAGAGCCTAACTCTTCGGGAACACAGGTTCAATAATACAACTAATAATGTTGTACTATGTTTTTATGAATATCTAATATATTTTTATTTTGTTAGATAATAATATGAAGAAGACAAGAAAATTCTATAATTTTGTGGCTTCGATACGCATAAAAACGCAGATCATCGGAGATATCGACGTTAACATGGCGCTTATTCCTAAGCTTCTTATGTTTGTGACTACCAATGCAGTCATAGCATTGCAATTCAACAATGTTATTTAAATAATTTAAATGTGTCAATCGAACTCTAACTTCTATTAGCCTTACTAATAAAAAAAATTACACAGGTGTTTACGAAGTCAATAGTTAATTAGCGTAAAATGAATAAAATTTACACAACGCATAGGCAGTATCTCTACTAATAAGTTTTTTCTGAAGTCTGTGTAACTATCGACGTATTATAACGAGATTATATTATAACTCTTGTCAAATCTGTTTGGAAACCACTTGATGTGTCCATTTGTAATATTAGGAGTAATAAAACAATTTTTAAAAACGTTCTATTAATTATTTATTAGCTATTTCTAGATTCTAGAAAGTATTATAATGTCATTTGTTTTTTATTATTTAGTTATTATTAAAAATATTTTTCTTGCGTGTCTTTGTCGTAACCTAATTGATTTTAGAACACTAATGATCACAGATCAATATATTTTGATAACGTGACATTTTGTACCCTTTTTATCAAAGTTCATAATATGTATAGAACCTTTTTTAATATGTTTTAGGTTTTTAAGTTGATCTACTATTTATGATTGGCATATTAAATAGTATACTAAAATATATATAATAGTTAATATTGATATTATAAAAAGAAAAGTCTGTCTCTCTTTCTGTTGATTCTTCTATTGCAAAGTTGCTGAAACGATTATGTTGGTCCGGGCTCCTTTGTAGAATAGACCATCTGCCTTCCTTGCCAGGCAGCTCGTAAAAGGCGAGCATAGGCTTACCGTCACTAACACCGTGACATCCGACTAGGTGGTAGAGTTTGGCAGCGACTCGCCCGGATTGGTACCACCGCCTTACCTATTCCTGCCGCCATAACATCATGACGTGTTCCGGTTCGGGTGGTAAGGTAACCGGTTAACTTGCTATTGCTCGAGGCCTAACATCCCGGCCTCAGGTTGGCAATGCATCATTACCACCTTTGGTGTCTCTAGGCGGCGTGAATTTCTAACCACTAGGAAATCCTTCTGCTTGTTGTACAACGAGGGAGGCAGCCCCACACCACAGGTGGCCGCATATCATCAGAAGTGGTGCATGGAGATACAGCGTGCACCACTTCGTGGTTCCAGTGGTGACAGGCACCCCCGTACCTGCCGCAATACCATCTCGACCGGACGGTCTAGATTGAAAGTCCGCCCTCCTTCTCCGCAGGCCACGCTGCTTCTATCCCACAGGGGCCAAATGGCCCATGACCCTGTGTGCGCTCATCGTGTCCCCTCTTAGATAGAAAGGGGTACTGAGGAGCGCCCTCCCTGGTCCGAATTGGTTTCACTAGGGCCTCGGCTCGACCCCATTTGATCAGTCCCCCCCCCCCACTACGATAAGGTTTGGGCCCTTGCAGGGGCTGAATGAGAGATACCTAGATTTACTGCATGTCTTAGTATACGTTCGCTTAGAAGGACTACCGATATTTCTTAATACCAAGGCGTGATAGGCTTGTGATCTGATGTGCTACAGAGCCATCGCTTTACAGCTGTGGCGGGTATTATCAGATTCATAACAAATTGGGGGTCACGGGAGCGACTAACAACCTGAAAAAGTTTAAAATCCTATGACTCTGGGCATGATTCAATCGAATGAAAATGCTAAAGTATCATTGGGTGTAAAGAATGGAAGGGATGGGTGAAGGTAAGACAGTCGAATTATGATGTTGCACTTTTATGTTGATAAGAGAGTAAGCATAGAAATTCATAAGTTAAACCAATTGGCAAATAGCATGTTTATCTAGATAATGCTGTATTTTATAACCTATATAAAACTAATGTAGATGAATTTGAAAAAGATGAAGTCAGAATGGATGTAAGGATATCAGTCGATGATGCAATATTGTAACAAGTGAATACTAACTAAACAATACAACTATACAAACCATAATATATTAAATTTACATATATAATCATATACGACTATATTTACGTTTATGTAGACATAAATTTAAATTATATTATGTCAATTATTGCAGCATTACACAATCTACGAGTACTAAAACTCGTACAGTACCAGAGAAGGATAATGTTTTAACAGTAATGAAAGGTACGATGCGGATATAGAAAGAAAGTGTCTGTGCAGGAAATAGTGTGAATCTCGCGCTAGGTATGCAATTTCAAATTGAAGTTTCAAATGGCCTAGATTAAAATACTTTAAAAAAGCGAAGAGCGTCAGGAAAACGAGTGAATAAAATAATTGTAATCGAAATAAGAAGGCCGAGGAAAATCTGTGTTGTTACACTTGAGTTTATAGAGTTGCAACAGTGAGATCAAAGAGAAAGAGAGAGAGAGTTAGATTGAAAGAAAATGTTGGTGTATAGTTGAGAAAGAGCATACTGTGTTAGTTCAGTCAAGTGGAAAGGATAGCAGACGAAATATTTACGAAACAGACGCAAAATACGAATGTAAATAGATGAGGTACCTGGGCAGACAGATCAAAATCCTCGGGTTTTAGTGTCAAAAGTTTCCGACGCGTCTTTATAAAAAAGAGTATATGGAGGATGCTAGGTAGATCTGCCCAAAACATTCACTGGATGCTTTTTGTCTACCCTGTAAGAGACATGGCGTAAAAATATATCTATTAATTACAGCGGGAAACCAATACATTAAGAGCGTCTTTCACCATCTTCAAGTAAAGCTCCACGTAAGCTACTCGTCGATTAATGTGACAAGTAATCCACGATCGCATTTCATCACATCCGAGTAGCGTTAACCACCTCATAAACTGGCCCGTAACTAACTTGCCACTTTGAGTAACAAGTAACGTGTTTGTTCGACGAGTAAGTAATCGCCGCGTTCTTTCCGTATCTGCTTACCAGATGTCCTGTGTGTAGGTTTTATTACATTTGTTGATTATTTTGCAAAAAAGGGTAAGTATTTATTATTAATAAATGTCTTTGGATAAGTTCATTGAATTACAACTGGAAGAATTGGAACAAGCCTTAACACATCGAATTCCCGGATTCGCTTGATTTTGGCGGTCCTCCAAACCTAGCATTAAACTGGTTTTCTACTTTGTGTTACTCTTTTTCCATGTGCATCAGTTTGTTTTATTAACAATCACATCTTTAAATTTTATTACCAAACTCGTTAATACTTCATGTTCCTCCATTGTCAAGTTTTGCAATCCTTTCTCTTTTTACAGGGTGCATGATATTTTTATCGCTTAGCAAAGTATTGTAAATGGTATCGTTTCTGTGGTCTAGCGGTCCAGCATCGGACTTGACTTCTTGAGGTCCCGTATTCGATCCTCGGGTAGGGCAAAACAAAAACTGAAAATTACGTATTTTCAATTTTCTAACAAAGATAACGTTGCCCGGGATTAAAAAAGTACCCGTTTGGCGAAAGGCTTGTCTTCGGCTAGTCGTGTTTGGCCTGGTTGTTCCTCTGTCTATCTCTTCAGTGATATGGGAGTGAAGATACTTTTTTTCAAAGTACCTACTGTAAATTACTTGAACAAAATAATCTTTATTTTAAAAAATGTAAAACGTACGTGTGATGTTTTGTTTATAAATTAAATTAACACGCATTGCGTAACACGTTTTTGACGTCTGATATTTTTGACAGTGTTGACAATGGTATTAGTAGGAAAAAACATTGCTTTCGTATCTATAGTCATTCCTATAATCACCACTTATGTGACAAGTTGTTAATTGACACTTAGCTTTCGTTGGTGAAACTGAAGCAAATTACTTTGACCGCTTATTAGCCGAGTAGCTATGAACGGCAAGTAATAAATCGACACTTTACTCGAGGATGGTGAAACAGGCCCTAAGTAATATAAGGATATTGTTACCAAGCATGTCATGACATGTACTATGTTACAACTTACGATATAATATTATTCATCACTAATTAATTATAAACTGTACATACATAGCATGTATTACAATAAGCTCGAATTTATCAAACACTATTTTTCGTTCATGTTTTGTGGGAAATTCATAATGTTAGACAAACGTATGCGTGAGTAATTGACCTGAAATCAATCACTTTTGTGAAACTGTGAACGTTAGTGAACGTTAATGATAATGTAATAAGCAACGCTCACTTAAGATTTAAAAGTGGTATATTGCTAATATCGTAAAAATGGAACAAGTATTAAATTCGTGTAATATATATGGAAATATATTTAGTATCTATAACAATTATTCATTTATTTCCAAGCCACGCCGTATATTTTGCTGGGTACAGATAACTTTTGAAATAGCTTACACATTCATCACATTGTTCTTTTACAGTGAAGATGTAATTCTTAGTACCGACAATTTGTTTAAATTCTTAATTTTTTTCAATTCTTGCTCAATGTTTATATTAGCTGTGTGTTATTCGGAAAGATATAAAATTTTAACTAATTTCTTAAAAACCAATGATAATATATTAAAAAAAGATAAGATATATCAAAATGATATGATAAAAAAGCGAAAATTTCTCATGATATATTTCTTGATATTTATTTCTCCGTCAATGACAACAATGCTTTTAATGTTCAAATGGTATGGACCACTTGATATTTTGTTTTTATACTTTACAATGAGAATTACATTAGTGACTGTGTGGAACCTGAGATATGGCATGCAACATTTTGTTACTTATTGTTTGCTGTCCATAGTATCTAAGCAAATGGAAAGTATGACACGAAATGCTTTGAAAGGAACAATGCCCGTTTTAGTCAATTACGATTACGAAAAGATAAAAAGATATAAAAAAGAAGTTGCTACTTATGATTTTATGGAATTGACTCAATTGTACCTAAACATTAAAAAAATTTCAGATTTGTTTAATGAAATATTTGGTTTACAAGTAAGTAACAACTCCGTGATTTTTGCCCTTCTTAAACATTTTTCGCCTCTTTCATGGCTTGAAATAGGAAATAAGCACAGGGCTCTCCTAATGATACCAGAAAACTCTTACGTAACAATGAATAAAAATTAAAAAAAATACAGATGTTTTCTGTCACATTGATGTCATCAGTTTGTTGTTATCTTGTACTCAGTGACCCTCACCTCCTAAATAGAATTGACGTTGTCATTATAGCGGCAGGGATAGTTAATACGATTGATTCCTAATATGGCAATCAACTACATAACTCTACTTCAAGCATTTCTTGTTAGCAATAATCTATTTAACCTGTGTTTACCTTTTACAGCAGAGATACCCATGGTCTTTTGTACTCATGAGACTCAAACCTATTCGGGAAAAAAATGTTCACGCTGTATGAGTATAAATAATACCCGTTTCAAGGTGGGCGGAAGTGAATTTGCTGACGCAGGACGGGCAGCAGCGTCCTTGAACTGATAACTTTCACCCTACTGTTGATCCTGTCCTGTGCGTTAATTAATGTGGGTCTCCCCTATACTTGACATTGTGAACTGACATTGCACATTCAATTCAGATTTTTTTTTCCAACAAATATTAAAATCGAAACATTTGTATTGTTACCCAAACTGACTTCATAAACGTTTCTAAACGTAAAAAAAGTAAACAATACCTGTCTCGCTTACGCATTGTCATTGGTTAACAAGATGGCGAGCCAGTGGTCATCGTCTGCGCAACTCACTGTAAGTATCCTATTTTATCTTATTCATGTTGGATGATTTGGGATTGGGATATGTGTTTGAAATAATATAGTAATGTACGAAGTTGAATATGTGTGCATTTGAGTTCACACTGCAGTGTGCAGTATGAATAACATAATGTTTCTTATGTGTATTAAAATACACACCGCCTGCTTTGCTAAGAATGACACCTCAATTGTCGTGTTTATTTAAATGCACACTGCCAAAGTGATAAAATATTATTAGTTGCGTCTTTTTGTGTCTATAAATGCACTTTTTGCTAGCAGAACTGGTACATGGTTGAGCTTTTGTTTGAATGGAGATTTTTTCAAAAAGCATAACAGCAATTCCTATAAATCCTTCTACCAAATCCTATTGCTAAGCTTGTACTGTTTTGGTTTCAGATGTCTAGAGGTCGAAGAATTGTTGCTTTAGAGCCTAAATCTGGAGCTAAGTTAGATAAAGATTGTAGCGAATTGTCAGAAGATGAAATCAAGTTCTGTAAGCCCCATCAAGATGTCTCTGCAAACAGTTCCCCTGCGCAATCACTAGCATCTTCTGTGGAAAATTTAAATATCTCCGATAGTGATGACTGTGAATATCGACAAATATTTACAACTATTCGACAAATATGAGTCGCCTCTGTGGTCTAGCGGTCCGGGTGTTGGACTTAACTGCATGAGGTTCCGGGTTCGAATCCCGGGTCGGCCAACAAAAAGAAAATTGGATTGTTCCAATTTTCTAAAAAAAAAATGTTGGTCGGGATTGGAAAAGTGCCCGGTTGGCGATAGGCTTGCCACCTATCACATTGTGGGACTTAGTGACTTCGGCTAGTCGTGGGTGCCTTGGTTGTACCTCTCCCTACCTCATCGGGGATATGGGTGTGAAGATACTTTTTTTTTATTTACAACAGCTGCTGTCTATGAAGAGCCGAGATTCAGACACATAACTATTGACTCTCCAGATTCACCTTCTATTCATCAAAATGATTCTGACATTATACCGCCTTCACCATCAGTTTACATTCCACCGACAGCACCTATAGACTCAAACTGCAGCCTTCTTCAATCTTCAACAGCAGCTACTGCGCGTCTTCGTCGTTCTAAGGAAATGCGGGTAGTCGTAAAAAAAACCAATATTAAAACCAACCAAAATATTACCTAAATGGACAAAAACAAAGTTCCTTGGAGCAGCTGCAATAGATGACATGTTTATCGAATCTACACCATTTGATAAATCGCTATTTGATTACTTTAGTCATTTTTTTTCTGACGACATATTAGACCTCATAGTATATCATACCAATTTGTATTCGGTGCAGAAAAAAGGTTCTTCAATTAATGTTACCAAAAATGACATCAAAGATTTTTTAGCTATAATTGTTTTAATGGGTGTGGTAGATATGCCAACATACACCGATTACTGGTCAAACGAATTAAACTACAGTAAAATTACTAACGTCATGACCCTGAAAAAATTTCAGTCTATTCGACGTTATATACACTTTAACGATAATTTAAAAGATGATGGTGACCGATAATATAAAATAAGACCTTTATTAGAAAAAGTTCGTCGTAACTGCGCGTCAAATATCCCAGAAGAGAAACGTTTCAGCATTGATGAAATGATGGTGCCCTATAAGGGCACTAGAGCTGGCAGTCGCAAACAGTACGTTAGGAATAAACCTAAAAAATGGGGTTTTAAGATTTTTGTTCGAGCTTCGCCGTCTGGACTCATCCATGATTTCATTATTTATGGAGGAGACGACACTTTTCGCTTACATACTTTTACTGAGAAAGAAAAAAGTATGGGTCTAGGAGCCAAAGTTGTTATAGCTTTAGCTAAATCTATTAAGCACAAACCATGCTCTGCACTTTATTTTGAAATTTTTTACGTTGATTGAATTCATTCACTATTTAAGGAATGAGTATGGTATATTCTCCTTAGGAACCGTCAGGACAAATCGACTACGAGGGGCAGAAAAAAAACTACCTAGTGACAAGGAGTTAAGAAAGAAGGGTAGAGGCGCTTTGCACAAGTCGTGTCTAATGACCACAATATCGCAGTTGTGAAGTGGTTCGACAATAAGTTTGTTTTAGCTGCAAGTAGCTACGTCGACTCCCATCCCGTACAAAATATCATGCGGTACAAGAAGGAAGAAAAGAAGAAAGGCCTAGTCATATGCCCAAATATAATTAAACATTTTAATATAAATATGGGTGGCGTAGATTTAGCCAACATGCTCGTTGCTTTGTACCGAACAGATTTGAAAGGCCATCGTTTGTATTTAGTGTTATTTTCACAAATTCTGTATATTTGCGTCAATAATGCCTGGTTGTTACATCGCCTCGAGAACAATGAAAAACAAAAACTTATGCCACTTATTTTTTTTAAGAGAAGTTCTCGAAACCTACAGTCTGACGCTCTTCCATATCTGTAAGGAAAGTAAAGAAACCAGTCGCAGAGAGGCCTGATGATGCTACTCGTTACGATTTGACAGGACATCTTCCAACCTTTACGAAAAAAGGGAGGTGTAGAAACTGTACCAAAAATCAAACCAAATTCTTTTGTCAAAAGTGTAATGCACGGCTATGTTTAGTTGAAGGGCAAAATTGCTATATGGATTTTCACACTAAGTAGTTTAAGTAATAATTTTCTTTAAGGTACAACAGTTAAACTTCGATCTCAGAGCTTTATGATTAAATTTTGTGATAAATATTATCTAGTATAATAGTTACCAATATATTGAAACATACCATATTCATAGACAAATGTTCCTAAAGATCTCACTACTTGTTAAGTTATAAGTAAAGAACTTTTATATTAAGTATTTTAAAGATTTATAGTGCAGTGTGCATATAAAGACACATGTTTATTTGTTGTGTAATGCTTGCAATCCTGGCAGTGTGAACTTCGAGACACATAATATATCCTAAAAACTGAAATTCAGAAAATTTTCGTTTCTTTTTCACATCCTAATGAACCAATTAACATAAGAAAGTTGCAAAAGTAGGTTTTTTTAAGACAAAATTCTCTGCCAAGTATAGGGTTAAATAAACTCAGAGTTGCTCAGTATGATATGGAGAGAGCTTTGCTCGGTGTTTCTCTGCGAGATATGATCCGTGATTCGATGATCCGCAAGAGAGTAACCGACAGAGTTCAGAGAGTCAACAAGCCGAAGTGGCAACGGGCAGGCCACATTGCTCGCAGAACCGACAACCACTGGGGAAGAAAGATTCTTGAGTGGCGGCCCCGCACCAAAGGAAGTAGTGTTGGACGACCTCCCACCCGGTGGACTGATAATCTGGTCAAAGTCGTCGCTGGGTCGCTGGATACAGGCGGCTGGTGACCGTGACTTGTGGCCCTCTTTGGGGAGGCCTATGTCTAGCAATGGACGTCCTTCGACTGATGATGATGATGACGATAGGTGTAAATAAATAGTAATACGATTATTTGTTACAGCTCACTCTTATGATGTCATCCACGATTATTTATAGTGTTACAGTCTTATATTCTGCTGCACGTCAAGGTGTACTTGTAAGTATTATAATTTGGATTTGGCTAGGTGGTACAGTATTGTCACAATTCATCCACTAGAATAATCCTAACTACTGCTACCATTGAAACGTTTGTGTTTAGGACAACTAGTAAAGTTGCTCACAATATGCTTAACGTCCTTGCCTCCGATTGGCAGCTCATAATTTCAATAAAGCTGAAGGTGTCGTATATTTAATGATAGAGGAACTTGAAGATGGTATTTTTCATATTTCATAAAGGAGATACCTTGTACCAGAAATAATCACCTCCAATATGTATCAAATATATTTTAGAGGTGCGTGTGAAGGGTAAATATTCTTATTATTTTGGTGTCTCAAATCTAATTATAGGGGGTTTATAATTTATCAAAAAGGCATATTTTTGTTGGTGCATTTATATAGAAGGGGCATAAACTTTCAAAAATCATCTTTTTTCGTTTGCCAGTAAGTTGACTTGGTTGATTGACATATTTCCGCCTGCATCGGTGGCACATTACTCATGTTCGTTTTCAATAGATATCTGATGCGTTTAGATACGACCAAGTGACTGAAAATGTTACATGGCCGTTTACTCTTTATCTTAGTCACCTAAGTCCAAGGTGTCGATGCTGTACTATCCTAATCTAATATAGCCTACTTGTCATTCTAGTCCCATGCCAAGTTGAATTCGTGTCTGTTATATTGTATTATATTATAGGGTTTTAACGTAATGTAACGTAACCATACTCTTAACAAGTTAGAATAAAGAACGAAATCAGAGGTCTACCACACAGATTAGGAACTCTTTCCTAATTCCTTTTCGAAAAGATTTCGAACGAAACAAAAGAGTTTTCCCCTACGATATTTGAGTTGATTTGTATGGGAAGCCATTTTGTTTAAAAGTATTGAAACATCGTTCCGTAAAGAATTCCGAATCTATGTGGCGGACTTAAATAATAAAATTTATTCTCAAAGATATAAAACAGTTTTAAAGACAACGCTTTCCACGAGGTCGTAGTATTCGTAAATAAACTCTAAAGAAATTATGGGCGTCTAGATAAGTGTTATACATTTAGACGCAACAGCTGATGTTACAACAGCCGATACATTTTTATTTTCTGCTGTTATTCATCTCGTTCTTAAAAGAGTAAATACCAATTAAGAAGTTAATTTCTACTCTATCATATTCTATGTGTAATGATTATATTTAGTACCAGTAACTACTACGTGTGTTATGTAGTATCTCTATTCCAGCGACAGTGTAATGTGTTATGTGTAAATTTATAATTACTTAAAGACTATTAAGGCATACATTTTCGAATTTCTTTACCAAATCAAACGTAGCACGTAATAGTATGTAAAAGTAACACCAATCGCTTTTATTGGAAATATGACCATCAAATAACTTTTAACGTTTTAAGCTATTTAGTTCTGATTTCAGGATCATTTAGATGTTGATTTTATTGCTTTTTCCCTGGTGATGATTTTTTATTGTATAAGTATGGTGTTAGTTATATCTTGCCCTGCACAAACTCTTAAAAATAATTATAATAAGCTTCGAAAAGTGATTTTTAACAAATTGCTGACACTACCTTTTGGTGAGTTTTTGTAACAATGTGTTTAATATTTATTAATTTAATATATCTTATCTTACTAATACTTAAGTGTGGACATGTCTAAGCGTTTTGTGATTCCAAGCATTTAATAGGTATATGAAGAGCAACAACTGTTTTTTATTCATTTAAAAGCGCAGAAAACCAAACATATATCAAGTGGAGTTAAAATATTTAGGACATTTAGGGCCACTTGCACGTTCCTGGGTTGATTGTTTTACTCTGAGTTAGCTATTAACTACGGTTAAATCACTTTACGTTTGACAGTTTGACTCAATATTAAATTTTACTCAAGAACGTGCAAGCGATCCTAAATCAATTAAAGATGTTGATCGATGCCACGCAAAACTAAGATTTTGATTGTAAACTTCTTTTATAAGTGAAGGCTATTTATTGCTCCTAAAATCGAATACTAACAAAAATGTGGCAGCTTTCCTTTTTTAGTGCCATCAAGTAACTCATTTCACGCTGCTTTATAATCAATGGGACTGTAAAGAAGATAGCAAGCTTACTCAGGTTAAAAGCTTAACATTCTAACTTATAAACTATTATAGGTTATTACATGATCATTTTTTTAAAAAATGTCAATGCGCACAAGTACTACTTGAATGGTTCATGTAAATAAAGTTTTTTTTCTGATTAACTGATATCATTGTGTGTTTCTGTGATTACAAGGTGATGGATGTCGCTATATATTAATCAAGGCTGAGGTGTGTATATTGTTAAAGCGAGAGTTATTTCCTCCAAAATACTATGAAAGATGTTTTTGTTGATTTTGTTTTAGATGATGAAAACGTCAAAGCAGCCAGAAATTTTCTTCAACTAACCGCTGATACCCCAATAAAATTTCAAGTATTTGGTTCCATCAATATTGACATGGCTTTAGTGCCCAAATTTATCATGGCTATAGTAACATACACTGTTACCGTTTTACAGTTTAATAATGTTATTTAAATTGAAACACAGTATTCATCATGAAAATATGTTTGCAGTGTTGAGCGATTTATTCATTTTAATAATCAGTTCATGTGTTCATCGTTTCTTTTTCTATATGTACATCTAAAATTTTAATATAGAAAAAAACGATTGTTTTTTATCAAAAAAATGTCAAAACAAAATGTTATAGTAGAAAAATTAATTTATAAAAAAATACTAAAATAAATTGTAATACAAAACAAAATGTTAAATTTCACATGAATGCTTAGCTGCTCAATTTCAGGAGGCTATCGAACCTGGTTTTCCCCTGTCTTATATGACAACATGAATTACATTAATTGCTCCATAAATCCGGAAGTACTACGGATCCCAAAACCTTTAGACATATTACGTGCCTTTCTTATACTGTAAGCTTCTTACATTCATTTCCAAATCAAATTATGTATGCTACCGTCCGGTCAAGATGGGGTTGCGGCGGGTGCAGAGATGCGTGTCGCCACTGGAACCCCGAAATGGTGCACGCTGTGTGCACCACTTCTGACGATATGAGGCCCCCAGTTGAGAGAATTTGAATTTTTGAACGTGAATTTTTAGTTGTTTACCAAAAGTATACACCAAATTTTGAAAATCACTATATTTGATATTTTCCATCGTCGATGCATCCAAATATTCATATTTTTGATGAAGAAACACTTGTACTGTTTTACGTATCACTTTTAATTTGTTATTTTATAAATCACCATAATTAGGTTTACTGAGACTGGTCTATCATCATGAACAGGGCCTTCGTCGCTTGTTGGTAGATCTATCCAATGAACAATTTCACATCACCGTTTAGTGTGACGATATCGTTTTGAAAGCTAAGAAGGAAAAATTCTGACGTTGACTTAACATATTAATGTCAACTTTTCGTGTTACACTTGATTTTACTCCTAATAAAATTTCCGTACCGGGCCTTATAACTCAAATCGTTTCTTAAGGAGTAAACTCCAAAAAGAGATAAAAATTTCCAGTCCAATTAATGAACTCCTTCTTTTTGCAATTTGTGAAAAATACTTAAACTTTAAAAAAAACTTTTGGCGTAGGAGATACAAACTAAGAAACCTCCCTAATTAACATACCTACTACAGAGGGATTAATATTAGGCTAGTGCATTGCGTACCAGATTAATTTTTTAAGGGTTTTCAACAATTTAATTCGAATCACTTAACAATGGTTGAGCTATTGTAAACAAATAAATAAATATCCCTGGACGAAATACACAACTTGATTTAGGGTCAATGTAAGCAAATTATATGATTGTGTTATGGGTGTTAGTCAGCGATACTATTAAATAGAAATACGTAAATAAATAATGGAATAAATTGAATAAGCACCTAAACCTGCTAGTAGTCTATACTACCAGGTCTAGGTGCTTATATAAATATTTTTACAAGCTTTCCTTTTTTTATTTTTTGCCCCCGTGTTGGTCCGGGCTCCTTTGCAGAATAGGTCACCTGCCTTCTTGTGCAAGACAGCTCGTAAAAGACGAGCACAGGCTTACGGTCATTAACACCGTGACATCTTACAAGGTAGTGGAGTTTCACAGCGACTCGTCAGGATAGGTACCATCGCCTTACCTATTCCTGCTGCCATAACGTCAATGCTTGCCGTTAAGTGTTTCGGTTAGGCGAATAAGGTAGCCGGTAAACTTGCTTTTGTTCGAGGTCTAATATCGCGGCTTTATATTGGCAACGCACACAGATTTGGTGTCACTAGGTGGCGTGAATTTCTTGCCACCAGGAACGTATCCTGCTTGTTTGCTTTTAAATATTATAAATAGTGGTCCCGATAGCGGTAGTCGATAAAAATGTCATGTTATTTCTACAAACGTGGTAGAATCAACAAGGTTCAGCTTGTTCCTATTCACTTGGGCATTGTTATCCTACTTGCCTTGTATTTGATATTAAAATTTAATTCGCTTTATTTATTTATGTTTTCATTTCAAAAAAGATTATTGACATTGTAGGAGTGTATGACATTTGAAATCTCATTGTTCGTTTCGTCATACTTACCAAATGGGTAAGTACATATTTTCACTTTAAATAAATCTTTTTAATATCACCAAAATAAATCCTAATTTTCTGAACTTTTCTATTAAAATAAGAAATCAGAAGATTGAGTGCCGTTTTCCCAAATACATAATGGCGTAGCTTCCTGAATAATGTATCGTGGCTAACGCAATCGAATGCTTTTGAATGATGTAATTGTTTATTTATTTACTTTAAATTTATTTATATTAGTGTACTGGGATTGACTTAATGTTACTTGGAATTAGAACTATTAACTAGATAAGTGGATGATGTGCACAGAAAGATTTAGTGTGTATTTTAAAAACATAAACAATTTAGTTTGATCAGTTTAGCATCAAAAGTGTATGGAAAAATAGTTGAAAGGAGGATGCAAGGGATGTCCGATGGAACATTGTGGGAGGCTCAAGGCGGTTTCAGGTCTGG
>NJDC01003968.1:100938-115469 GCA_002245475.1 Calephelis virginiensis
ATTATACGAAAAAGTTTAATGCACAAGGTTATTTTAGGATAATGATTCAGGCCACGTCATATTTCATACCATGTCACGGCATATTGTTATTATAATATAATTAATTATATAATTTCAACACTATTTCCATGTTTGTAGTTATCGTTTGTTAGTTTGTTAGAAACGTTTGAATAAGCGCGTAACTTCACTAAAATCCATCACGTTTTTGAGATTGTGATATGATATATGTAACACACTAATTATGATAATATTTTAATAGTACTATAAAATGGAAAAAATATTAAATACGTGTAGTAAATATGAAAATATAATTGGTATCTACAGAAATTATTCATTCATCTCTAAAACTCGCCGCAACATCTTCTGGATACAGACAACTATTGAAGTACTTTACTTAGTTATCACAATAT
Organism: Calephelis virginiensis; assembly: GCA_002245475.1. Taxonomy (NCBI): domain Eukaryota; kingdom Metazoa; phylum Arthropoda; class Insecta; order Lepidoptera; family Riodinidae; genus Calephelis; species Calephelis virginiensis. The sequence continues at coordinate 101,349 of NJDC01003968.1, forward strand.
TTTTGTATAAAAAATATTTGCAGGACGGCGAAAGCTTTTGCGTTTTCTTAGATTTTTTCAATTCCTCCGCAATATTTATATTAGCTTTGTATTATACAAAACAGTACAAATTTTTATTAATTTGTTTAAAAAATAATAATTATTTATTACATAAAGACAAATGCTACCAAGACAAAATGAATCAGAGGCAAAAAGTTTTCAAAATATATTTGTTTATATTTATTTCTCCGTCAATGATAGCCGTGATCAATTTGTGCAACTTATATCCAGTTCTTAACATTTTGTTATTCCACTTCGTACTAAAAATAATTTTGACGATTTTATGGAACTTGAGATATGTGATGCAGTATTTTGTAGCTTATTACATGATAGCTGTTGTATCTGAACAAATGGAATGCATTACACGGGATGCTGCGAATGAAACAATGCTTGTTTTAATCATCGACGATTATGCGAAGGCAAAAAATCATAAAAATGAAGTTGCTAACTACAATTTCGATCTGTGGACTCAGCTTTACTTGAACATTAAGAAGAGTTCAGATTTATTTAATGACATATTTGGTTTACAAGTAAGTAACAACGTTATAACTGTTACATATGCTTAAGTGACAATACGATGTACCTGGCCACAGGACGGCAACATATCAATAATGGCTATTGCTATATATATGTATATGTGGCTAATCTATGGTGTCTATCAGCTACGTTTGTCTGTTAGCATCAGGAGTCCCATGTGTGTTTTTACTGTCTTATTTCTTAAAAAGAGCGACTACTGAGTCACAAACAACATAGATGCGCCTCTGCCCAGTGACCAGGGCATAAGGTCCATAGTGCAAGTCCCTACCTTCGATTCATTCAAACTGACTGGAACGAGGCAGTCTTACCGTTGTTGTCATTGTAGCAACATGAATAAGTGAGGCAGGGAAACCACACCAATAATCATACAAAGTATCTACCAAACGTGGTCTTGTTGGTATGCTTATTTTTAATTTACTAATCCTTTATTCAGATATTATTATACCCTAGCTAAGATATGTAAGATAGCTTAATACGGCATACAATTTTTGATATAACTTTTAATGAGTAACAAAGTTTAAAGTACAGAAATAAATATTATTAGCAAGCTACTCTGCCCTGTTATGACTAAACACTGTATCTATAGATATTAGTGTATCTATGTTATATTATTGTATCTACAATCTATAGATTATACTATAATAAGTGGAGTCGGTTTTTGCAATTTCCCTACACTTAATTATTAATTTCACTACATGTATTATAATATATAAATAATAAAATCGTGTTAGTTACACCATTTATAACTCAAAGACATCTTAACTTATTTGGTTGATAATGGATGAGGAGGCAGCTTAAAATCAGGAGACGGACATTGGATACTTTTTATCATTTTTATACTTTTCTGTTCTTTTGTACGGTTTTTGCCTTATTTCTTTTATTTTCATAGCATTTATTTTCTTTTTTTCACTAGCATTTAGATTGAATACCATCAACCAGTACAGCAACCAGATCTTTATAGTAAACTAACCAGATCTTCATTGTAAGCCAGAGAGTTGTTAATTTAAGCTGTATTGTAATTTTAACTTGATCCGTTTTCTTCAATCAGATTTTTCGGTTACCTTGAGCATAGTGATCACTTTAACATTAAACTGAAACTAATATCTTCGATGTTGTTGATATGATAAATTTTTCCTTGTTACCGGCACCTTTTCTTCCGGACATTTATTCATGTCCGCTCAAGAAAATTCCGTTTTTGCATTAAATTTTATTCTTATTTACAAAGTCTAGACTGAAACTTGATTTCAGTCTGTCTATAGTGAAAGTCACAGCCACTACAAAGTTCTAAACATATAAAAGGATCTGTCAAAAGCAATCTCGATCAGATCATTTTATTGAAATAAATTAAAAATTATTATATTTCTGCAATAAAATCGTGAAAAATCAAAGCGTAATCATCCATAGTTATAGTAATAAATACAAAACTTGTTGTGAAGTGCTTAAAAACTAAAAATTTAAAAGTCTGACACTGTCCAACCGACCGTTACTTGTACCTTTGTAAGGTTTAAATTTTTATTTCAAAGTTTGGAGCTATAGTTGAATTTAAATAATAATCAAAATGAATTCAACCTTTGCAAATGTTGATTTCGAAAATGTGGACTTCAGCACCATCGCCATAAGAAAAAAGAACCGGGCAATGTCGACCGAGTCGGTAATGTCTTTTGAATCATCCACCTCGAATTATCTAGTTAGAAGCTTACCGGACCTGTCTACTCTAACCAAATGCAAGATCTACATGAAGAAATCAACTTGTTAACATGCCAATTAGAAAGTGCTCATCGAGAAATAGAAAACATGATCCTAGAACATAACTCTTTAAGAAAAGTCAATGAAGGGCAGAGTAAGAATATCTCGGTATTAAAACAACTAGCTTCGCATACACCGTCAAATAAAACAACACCACGAAAGAGTATTAAAGGTTCTACCCCTAAAAATAAAGTGATTGAATCATTTAAAAGGCAAAATAGTGATAATAGAAATATGTGTGATAGCGTTTTTTCTCAAGTTAGTCAGCTCCAAGACACACAAATCTCATCGCAAAAGGTAGCTGACTCTCAATTTGGTAAATGTGTACCCATAAAAACAAGTTCAATAAGTGTATCTCCCAAACATCACAGAAAATCAATTAAAGAAAGGATTGTAATTTTGGGTGACCAAAGAGTACGTGGTTTGTCCACCAAACTCTTAGGATACAATAAGTACTCTGTCCAATCAACAGTAAAACCCAATGCTAATTCATCGGAATTAATTTACACGTTTAAAGATTTTTCAGGTTTAAGCAGCAAAGATTATGCTATTATAGCAGTTGGCTCCAACGACTGGGATCCTTACTCGGTGTTCACAAATGTTAGTAACATATTAGATAAATTAAGTAAGTGTAAACAAGTGTTTTTACTTAAAATTATGCATAATCAGTACTTAAATGTAGCACTTCTAAATCATAAATTGAAGTTAATTGCTAATCAATACAATAATTGTACCTTTTTAAACATAGATAATTGTATAGAACAATATGGACACTATACACACAAGATGTACATTGAGTGTTTGTCTAATAAATTAAAAACTGAAATAGATTATCAGGAATATCAAAATAAATTCTTGTCTTTTTCTTATAGTAAAATTGTGAAATTAAATAAGCCAAATTTAAATAAAAAATTAGAAAAACCAAATATTACATTTGATGAATACAAACAAAATCTAGAAAATTTAGTGTTAAATAGAATAAATTCAAGCTGAGCATCTAATAGTTTTAAAAAAGGGACTATATCCCTTTTATTTCATTTCAAAGAAAGAAATTTTTCAAAAACGGACAGAACAGAAAATAGTTCCTTGTACAACAATTAAAAAAGGTACTATACCATACTATTTCAGACAAAAAACATGTAATAAATGATTAAATATAACTAATAATCAGCTTTTTCGTAAATAAATTTAGATAACTGCATCAAAACATTGCCGGTGCATTACATAAACGTGGTAAAGCTGTTAGTGAACTCAGACACTCTCAAGATAAAGTACATGTTATTTGTCTCTCTGAAACATTTTTAAAGCAAGGTTCTGAACAAAATTTTAAAGTAGATGGATACTATACAGCTTCATATTTCTCTCGCTATAATCAGCGTCGTGGTGGCACCTGTATATTAGTAAGTAAAGAACTTAATTTTAAAACTTTGGATTTACAAATGCACATACCATATTCTTTTGAATGTTGTGCAGTGGAGATAATAAACTATAATTTAAAAATAATATGTATATATCGTACTCCTAGTTCAAATGTAGATATATTTCTTAAAAATTTGGAATTATTATTACAAAAATTATGAAAAATTCTAAAAAGAAATTGTTTCATGTGGAGATTGGAATATAGACCTTTTACAATCTACAAATACTTATAAAACTTTAAAAAGCATTTTAGAAAATAATAATTTATGTCTACATATTTTGAAACCTACAAGAAAACTTGCATGTTTAGATGTAATTGCTAGTAATTTAGAAAATGTTTGCTCTTTGACACTCACATTCTTTGTTTATCTGACCATGAAACAGCACAAAGTATACAAGTAGACATAAAGCCAGTTTCATATTATAATCCGAAGCTTACCTTTTGGTTTGAAACAAAGCGTATTTTTGGACAAGAAAATATTAATAAGTTCTATGAATGTCTGTCATCTTTAAGTTTTAGTGAAGTTCTTACTTGTGATAATTGTGAAGAGGCTTTTAATGAATTTTATGATACTTTTATATTATTTTATGAATTATGTTTTCCAAAAATTCAAATTAAGATGTCAAATAAGCCAAATAAAAACAAATGGCTATCTAAAGGTCTTTTAAAATGTTGTAAAGTAAAACGTCAGTTGTATTTAAATTATCGTTATTCCCAATTTAACAAAAAGGGAAATAAGATGAGTTATATACGTTATAAAAAGGTATTATCTAAGTGTATACTAGAATCTCAGAAACAAGCTTCGTTAAAATATGTTGAACAGTCTTCTAATAAGTGTAAAGCTTCATGGGATATAATTAAAAGTACATTTCAAAATAAAATGTCTAAAGAAGAAATAGAACAAATTAAAATAAATAACTCGATAGACACTGATGCTCAAGAAATTTCTAATCATTTCAACAAGTTCTTTATAAATCAGACTAAATCTTGTTATGAAAGTCAGGCTTGTTCCACAAATAGCATAAAATCTCTTAATTTGCCTAATCATAATAAAACTATGTTTTTGACACCAGTTGATGAGCATGATTTAGTCAAGGTTATACATAATTTGAAAAACGCCAGAGCAACGGGCTATGACAATATAAGCACAATAATATTAAAGAATGTTGCCAGTGTGATATCAAAGCCTCTTTGTCATATAATTAATTTATCATTTTTAGAAGGAAAATATCCTGACCGTTTAAAAAAGTCTGTTGTCAAGCCATTATTTAAAAAAGGGGATATGTGTGACATGAATAATTATAGACCAATAACTTTAATTTCAGTAATTTCTAAGATTTTTGAAAAAATAATGTATGAAAAATTATAAAGTTATCTACTTCAGTTTAATTTATTAAAAAATAATCAATATGGATTTAGAAAAGGTAGGTCTACAGTTTATGCATGTTTCGACTTAGTTAAAAAAGTAACAGAATGTCTAAATAGTAAAAAGTTTCCCCTTACAGTATTTTTAGATATGAGTAAAGCGTTTGATTTTGTATCACATAAAATTTTGTTAACGAAACTTGAGAGATATGGTATTAGAGGTAATTCATTAGAATGGTTTAAAAGTTACATAGCGAATAGAAAGCAATGTGTTGCGATATCAAAAGTAAGTGGAAAACGCAAAAAAGTCTATACTTCAAGTTATCTTTTTAATGACTGCGGTGTACCACAAGGTAGTGTTTTAGGGCCATTACTTTTTATAATTTACATAAACGATTTGCCTGATGCTATCAGTCATGATTCAATTTTGTTTGCTGATGATACTACACATCTCATCAAGAGCAAAAATAAAAACGATTTACATGAAGAAACAAGTAAAACATTGACTAAAGTGACAGAATGGTTGAATGAAAATAATCTAAAAATAAATCTTACGAAGACAAAATTTGTTGAATTTCAAACACATTATAGAGATACTAAAAAATTTGATGTGATTTTAAATAATACTACTATTGAGAATGTAGATTCTACTAAATTCCTAGGAATAAAAATCGATAAATATTGTAACTGGAAATCGCATATTGATTTACTTTGCAATAAAATCGATAGGTTTGTATATGTATTGAGAAGAATTAGAGAAGTGTCAGGATTAAAGGCATCTCTGTTAGCTTATCATGGGTATGTTTCTTCCGTTTTGCAGTATGGTATTCCTATTTGGGGGAATTCTGTAGAATTAACTAGACTCTTTAGAGTTCAGAAAAAGTGTATACGTGCTATATGTAGTGTCAATCAATTACATTCATGCAAGCCACTTTTTAAGTCACTTACAATATAGCCTTTACCTTGCTTATATTGGCTGTATGTGTATTTGTAAAAAAACATCATTATTTGTGTCATACAAATGCTGATGTCCTAGGTTTGTCTCATTTTAGAAATAGTGAGAAACTACATGTGCCTAACCAAAAACTCAACATTTACAAAAATAACGTGTATTGTATGTCCATTCGTATATACAACCAAATTCCTGATAATCTTAAATCACTTCCATTAAACAGATTTCGAAAAAAGGTATTCAACTTACTTTTAGAGAAAAATATTTATAATATCAAAGATTTTATTGCAGATAAGAATAAATAATACAATATTTCTAATATGATTAATTTAATTGCAGAATGTTGGGTGCGCAGGAGTTTGTTTCGCCGTTTCTTCTCCTGTCTGGCTAGGTTTGGAAACGGTGGTAGTTTACGGTAGATAGAGATAAATTAATTTACATTCTAAAAATTGTGTGTATTCATAAATAATCATGTAATCTCAAAACAAACAAAAAACAGTGTGTAAATAGTAAATCGTAAATAAATAATTAAAAACATTAAAATATTTGCACACCACAAGTTAGTAGAATATGTAGGAACGCTTAAGTAATTTTGTAACATCTTTGTAACACTCATATTCCGCAAATAAATATTTTTTCTTTTCTTTTCAAAACTAAAGAGAAATATAAGCTGACTTGCAATAGTATGGAAAAATTTGTTTATTAATTTAAAATGTTTGCTGCTTCTGGTCCAACTGCAGTCCGTGTATCACCATTATCTAATGTAAAGAACTTAATTTCTTTTTAAGATCAGCTGGTAGCAGATACTCGTATAAGGTATTAGAATAGCGAAACGTTTTCGAAGATTGTTAAAAAGTTAAGAATTCACAATTTATACCAATCATCAACCCTTGACATATGCATTTACTAGAAGACCATCATTCGGCGGTGTATCTAGAATTTTAGTCAACTAGATTGTGTATCACAATTCAGTACTGGTATAAAGCACGTAAAGGGATGATGCAACATTGTAGCAGATACCTTATCACGAGTTGGTAATTGTAAAAATAGGCTTGCGTTCACCACTGGGCTTGGATGTCATCTAGAGCTTTGAAAATGCTCTCATATTTTTGTACGCCGAGAAAGTAATGCAAAAGCGCAGCTATACCACTTTATGAATAGTATAAAATATGTTATAACTTCATTGTAATCACAAAAACCTGATCATATGAATAGGAACTTACCAACTCTTATAGTTAGCAGAAACTTGTGATTGGTGAAGACTACTTAAAGTAAAATCAATAGTTTAAGAGCAAAAATGTACGCTTTTAGCTATAAAATCTTAATCAAAGTTAAAAAATCGTTTTCCGAAGGATTTAGTATTATTTAATTACAAAAGGTCAAGTTTAAATAGGCCCTTGATGTTAAAATACGTGTTTTATTATAATTATAATATAATATTTTTTTATGCAGCATCAATAACTCAATAAAATATTTTCAACTATTTACATCTATCAACCTATGCTCTTTTTATTTTCTTCAGTTATTTCGTTTTTTTAAAGAAAAAGATGATCTACTTATTAGTGCAGCTAGCGAGAGCTGCAATCTTTTATTTATATTGGTGTCTAAAATAAGTATTGTATCTTTATATTTCTTTACAGATCACTTTTTTGATGTCATCCACCATTATCTATACTGTTACTGTCTTATATAGTAATATACGTCAAGGTGTCCTGGTAAGTATAACATTTTCAGCTTTGCTAGGGATCATGATATATCATGTATCATGATGACGTGTAGTGTAGCTAGTAGACTTACTAACACAAAGACTTAATCACTCTGAGAAAGGTTAGCAACTCATCAGGATAAACTTTGGTGTCTATAAGCGACATATAATAATATAATTTACTTGTTTTCCTAGTAGTCACATAAAATTCTGCGTATGTAAAAGATATTATATATTATACTATACTATATCTGCTCGTATTTTTCACTATGACTAATTTTGTTTTTACCCACAGAATGAAATATGAATAAAGAAGACTGTTTTCTTGTTTTTGACAAGGTCGAACGTTGTAAATCGTAAATTACTGCTACGCGTATCTCTACTTTTGAGATTAAACTTCTAGATGTAGGTCATATTGGATATTAGCTGAAGCATTTTTTTCTTACATTATTCATTTACTTCGGTAATTCGAACTAATTTCTTTTACTCTAATATACCTTCTTTAAGTAGGGGAGTTGTTGTAGGAAGGGAACGAACCTGTTCTCCCTCTTGGAAAAGACCATTGTTTCTCGATTTGTTTGTATAATAAAGGCAATATTTCCCTTTTTTGTAATGACGTAAAAAAAACAATGAACTGCGAAGAAGAAAAAAATATTTTACACATAGTAATTGTATATTTATTAATTTTATACTTAAGGGAAATCTTGATCTTAAACTTTCTATAAATTTTAAAGAAAGAAAAAATTTCACCCCAGACAGGATTTCAACCTGTAACCTTTCGTCTCAAGCCAACGAATGCTCTAAACCAATTGAGCTACTGAGGATTCAAGTCTTGTGGCGAAATTTTTAATTCCTTTCTAACCCGTTAACGCGGGTTTTTTTTTCTTTCTTTAAAATTTATAGAAAATTTATCCCAAGCACAGAGCAAGTGCAAAAATAAAAATACGTTGCGAAAATATTTAAAGCTTATTCATTTACACAGTTTTTTTCCAGGATTCTGTAGACTTTACTGCTGCTTTGTTTTGTCTGATCATGAGTATTTACTCCATTGCTTTGGTGTTTATTGTATCTATAACTGCACAAACTCTTCAAAATAATTACAAGAAGCTGCGACTGGTGATTTTCAGCAAACTGCTTACGCTTCCTTATAGTAAGTTTCTTGAAATAAACCGATTGAAATAATGGTAATTTCAAAACTTATACATATTTGAATAGAACAGTATGATATAATTTAACACGCTAGAGCGCTACCGTATTTTTCGTGACATACATTTTTTTAAATAATATAATTTTGACCTCAGATATTTAAATTTTTTATATATGACTTTAGAAGAACAAAACAAGACTGATTTTCCAAACATAAATAAAATATACAGTAAATTAAACTAACTGCAAATCCTGAAGAACTAAATCCTGAAATTGAAATTTTAAACTTGTTGCGATAGTAAATTTAACCGCCGTAATAATACCATAACACGGATATGGTGAGCAAAAGTGAGGTCCTATTACCTCGTATAAGTAAGTCAGCTACAATTGAGCGAGCCTTAGATTCAACATAATTCAATACCTATCGCAATATTAATGAACTTCAGTGTACTTTGGAGTAGTCGCTCTTTTTATTAAAAAAAAAAAGTATCTTCCCGCCCATATCCCCGAAGAAGTAGGCAGAGGTACAACCAAGGCACCCACGACTAACCGAAGACACTAAGTCCCACAATGTGATAGGTGGCAAGCCTATCGCCAACCGGGCACATTTCCAATCCCGACCAACATTTTTTTATTAGAAAATTGGAAAAATCCAATTTTCTTTGTGTTGGCCGACCCGGGATTCGAATCCAACACCTGAACCGCGATCTTTTTATTAAAAATCTGTTATAATCTGGCAACTACTAATATTTTGATAACTTTTTTATCGCCTTTTTTAAAAAAAAATAGTGCTTGGGATAGAATGTGTGACCGGTTGGCGATTGCCACCTATCACATTTTGGAGTTTTGTGTATTCGGCTATTCGTGGGTGCCACGACTTGCCTGTCACACTAGCCTGGTTGCGCCTCCGCCTACATCTTCGACGTGGGCGTGAAGATACTTTTTTAAGTTTTTTTTGTGTGAAAGGAACCCAACCTATTTCGGGAAGGTAAGATAAAGATTACCATTTTACCTTTCAAATACTTTTCACCACTTTTGTTTTAGATCATGGAAACGTCAAAGCGGCCAGAAAATTTCTTCAATTGTTAACTAACTCTCCGATTAAACTTCAAGTATTCGGTTCTACCAATATCGACATGGCTTTAGTGCCCAAATGTATCATGGCTATAGTGGCATACACTGCTACTGCTTTACAGTTTAATAATGTTATCTAAATTAACACATTGTAAATCATTGGCTGATTTTGTTTGTGTTTCAAAGTATTCTGTTCACATAAATTTCTATATACCTGTTTTTTAATCTCAAAGACTAAATTGACGTTAGTAATGTTGTAAGTTGTTGCAATTCATAAATAATGTTTACTATTATCGCTAAATGTAAATAAAATCGATTATCGATTTTTATAACATACGCTAAATGTGAAAGTGTGTATTTAAAACGAATTAATAGAAAATTAATATGTTATACTCGCAAATTTATAAATGCTGTTATAAATAAATACTAGCTGTTTTCCGCGGCTTCACCCGCAATAAATTGAGATGTAAGCTATCCTATCTCTCAAGTTGGATCGAACTGCACATGGTGTGCGAATTTTATTATAATCGGTTAAGTGGTTTAGGAGTCCATTGAGTGTGTGTGTGTGTGTGTGTGTGCGCACGTGTGTGTGTGTGTGTGTATGTGCGTGTGTGTGTGAGTGAGAGAGAGTATCAAGACTTTGAGTATATATGTGCGTGTGTAATTGTGTATCTGTCTATGGTATCATAACTTTTGGAAGGACGAACCAACCAACCAAGAAACCAACCTCTTGCTTATCCAAATATTTTAATATTTTAACCAATTTTATAAAGGTGACAGTTATTGATTTGACTTTGATATTGTCTTTTATATGTTTGTTACTTGATTCCGCCAATTCCGCTTTTACTGGTTATTTTTTAAAAAACTAAAGATCATATTTATATTAAGATAATATATTTTTAATGAAGGTCCTATTATTTTGTTAGTTAAACACAAAAATGCATAAATTCTGATGTACCCTGATGATATCATAAAGGTTTATGCAGTATCAATGACCACTTCTCCGATCTTAATAAAATGTATCTACGAACACCTTGAATTGATTTTAAAATATATCTAACATTGAAATTGCACCATAATAAAAAAATTGAAGTCGTTTTTGGTAGTTTTACTGTGCACAAAATAATAATAGTAAACAGACGAGTCAATGACAGGCTAAGATTTTTTTTGTGAAATTTAACACTATTGTAAAAGATTTTATGCTGAACATTATTTTAAATGTAAAGTCTAGTGCGTATACAATTATTACATTTATGTAGTGTAAAGCGTTGGATAATGTGGTTGGTTTTAATTAAATTCTCAAATTAAAATTTTATTTTATTTCGGTAGTTGGAGCCATCAAATGAAATGAAATGATTTGTTTGAGAAATACGTAGCTCACACTATAAGTTTTGCGTAACTTATATGTTATGACCAAAATATTATGTTTATAGCTTTTCAAAATAATCTCTTTTACATTTTAAACATTTTTTCATGCGATCAAACCAGTTTTCAAAAAAGGAGGACCACAGATCTGTAGGTATGTTTTCTACGTGCTGATTGAACGCTATCACTGCCTCTTCGGAGTTGGTAAAAGTAAAACCCCTCACCAAATCTTTGATATTGTTAAAAATACAGAAATCACAGGATGCTAGGCCGGAGCTATATGTAGGATGAGTGAAGAGATGTACTTTTAAGGAAGCTAAAAATTACTTTGTTTTGTTGGCTATGTGTGAAAAAGCGTTATTATGGTGTAGGAGAATGCGGCTTTTGGGTTGTCTTCCGCAAACTTTTTCTAATAGCCTGGGTAAACAAATGGTAGAATACCAATCGACATTAACACTCTTTTGATCTTCAAGTGGAATTATACAGATGGGACCCGTAGCCGATCATTTTTTTACCAACGTTTCTCGCCTGTTTCACTTTTGTTGGCCTGTTCTCATTTTCAAACACCCATTCATAAAATTGCTGTTTTATTTCGGATTAAAAACAATAAATTCACGTTTCGTCTCCCATGACAATGTCACAAACAACATTAGAATTTCCGTGGTCGTACTTTAGTAGCAGCTGTGAGCACCATTCCACGCGTGCTCCATGAGCACATGCTCCACTGTCAGTTCATGAGAGATCCAACGACAACAAAGTTTCCCAACTTTCAATTAGTCGTCTAAAATTTTCTGAATTTGACTCATACTAATCCCCAATAGTCCTCGAAAGGTCTCATAGGTAATCCGAGGGTTTTCTTCAATTAACCGCTTAACAGTAGCCACATAATTTTCGTTGACGGCAGTTGAAGGACCCCCTTAACTATGTTTTATATGTATATATATACATTCGTGGTCAACTAATTAGGGACATGCAAGATAGTGAAGAACAATAACGGGTGATGTACATACAAAAATAAAAACCCTATTGATTTCTCAGTAACTATTATTTGCATAATTTGGTCCAATTATTATGCTTTAAATGGCTGTAAGTAAAAGAATAAATAAATAGAAAAAAATGCATTTAATATCAAAGGTTGAACATGTATTCAATTTTAAGGTATAATTCTGTAGCTGGACATTTAATTAAGGACAGTAAACTACAATGAAAAATAGAGTTAAACAAAACTAATAATCTGCAGTATTATAATATCTTTAACAGCTCAATTTTATTACGTGTAAAATCAGTACCCAGTAGCAAAACCTTTGTTAGTAATTACCGCTTGACACCGATCTGGCATGGACATTATCAGTTTCTGGCATGTTTCGACAGGAATGTTTGCCCACGCCTTACAAAAAGTGAAGCTTTTAAGTTCATTTAAAGTTGTGGTACGATAAGTGGCTACTTTTTTCTTGATTTCGTGCCAAAGGTGCTCGATTGGGTTAAGGTCCGGGCTATTTGCTGGTCAATCTAGCACCAATACTGACTGACTGATAAGAAACGACTTGACTGAACGGGCGGTATGTTTCGGGTCGTTATCATGCTGAAACATCCATATAATAGGGAGATGCTCCTCAGCATAGGGAAGCATCGTTTCCTCCAATATTGCCTTGTATTGATGTTGGTCTAAGTTACCCTGAACTTTCCTCACAGGTCCCAATCCACGTTCAGAAAATGAACCCCACATTTTAATGTTTCCACGGCCATGTTTCACCTGCTTTTTAATGAATCTTGGATTCATTTCCGCTTTTACTGGACGCCGTATGTATTGCCTTCCATCTGAAGAAATCAAATTAATCTTGGTCTCGTCAGAGAATAATACATGTTGCCATTGGGCGTAGGTCCAATGTCCATATTTACGTACAAACGCCAAACGAGCATTTCTATGTTCTTTCTTCAACAACGGTACTTTGCGAGCCACTCTTCCGAACAACCCTGCTTCTACCAGACGTCGTCGAACGGTCCTCGCTGAGACACCAGCTCTTTCGTCTGTCCCAAACACTTCGTGTTTAATTAAAATAGAGCCTAGAAACGGATCTTTCTTAGCTAACCTGGTTATCATTCTATCTTCTTGCGGAGTTGTTTTTCTCGATCTTTTTGTTCTGGGCACATTTATATCTGTGTTATTGCGTCTGACATGTTGCACTGCATTGTATACCATAGTTTTTGAACAATTTAAATGCTCTGGTATCCTTCGGTATGGCCAACCATGCTCGACAACAAACTTCATGATAATTTTATGTAGTGTTTAATCGCAACTTTTATTTTTACCCATTTTTCTTCTAAACATTTTTCAAAACTTAAAAAATCTAATATCGGGATTGCCGCCAAAACTAACACGAAACAATAAGACAAGAAGTAAAAAAGTATTGAGATTCAAATTTTGAAAATAGAACGCAATATCGCTATTTGAACAAATAGCACTACGATAATCTATCAGCTATATTGTAAAGAGGTTTAATGTTTATTAAGTTGTTATTGTTTGTATAATCGGGCACATAAATGACTAATTATACTTACATGTAAGAGATGTGGAATATGGTTTAGACTCGTTGGAAAATAAAAAATAAATTCACAATTCGGTTTACCCAAAGAGAGTTCCTAATTAGTTGACCACGACTGTATATATATTTATATATATATATATATTACATATATATTACACACAGTTAAGTACTCAAAGTTTTGATACCACAGACAGATAAGCAATTACACGCACACGCACACGCACAC
>NJDC01003968.1:115589-127381 GCA_002245475.1 Calephelis virginiensis
ACACACACACACACACACACACACACACACACACACGTCAATCTCGAAACTTACTTTCCAAGAATTTGTGAGTAATAATTTATTACATTTAATACATCATAAAAATATACTGATACCCAAGTCAAGGTTACTATATTGATTTTAAGCCACATCAAATATATACCGTGTCATAATAATAATATATTGTTGTTGATATAATTCAATACTAATGTACATTGTTCAAATTATAATCAAATTTCATTTTGATCTATATCTATATTTTGTTTCTAAGTTACTCAGTAGGACGCTCATATTATTAAACTCACCAATAATTTTATAGTTTAGCTAAAGTTAATAACTTTTCTGGGATTTTAATACGATAAGTATTGCACACCAATTTTCATAACATTTTATTTAGATTTATAAAAATGGAAAAAATATTAAACACGTGTAACAATTTTGAAAATACACTTGGTCTGTATAGAAATTATTCATTTATTTCTAAAACCCGACGTATAGTTTTCTGGGTACAGACAATATTTATTGAAGTAATATTCACTTTTGTCACATTTATCTTTTGTAAAAAATATATACAGTTTGATTGCGAAAATGTTTGCCATGTTTTAGAGCTAATTAATTCTTCTGCAACATTTATCCTTGCTTTCTATTATTCTGAAAAATATAAAAGTTTATCAAAGTTTTTGAAAACCAATAACGATTTGTTAAACAAAGATGAATTTTATGAAGAAAACATGAAACGCACGCAAAAAGTTCAGAAAATATGTTTGTTCATGTTTACTCCTCCATCATTGATTGCAGTACTTTTAATATACAAAATATATCCAACACCTAATGTTTTGTTATCCCACTTCTTATTAAAAATAATAATAACGTTTATTTGGAACCTGAGATTTGTGATTCAATATTTTGTTGCTTATATCATTCTAACTATTATGTCGGAGCAAATAGAGTGTATAACGCGAGATGCTTTAAAAGGAACAGTACCAGTTTTAGTCTACAACGATAATGAAGAAGAAGCTAATAATAAAAGAGTTGGTAATAACCACGATTTTGAAAAGTGGACGCAGCTTTACTTTAATAGTAAAAAAGTTTCAGATTTATTTAATGAAATATTTTGTTTACAAGTAAGTAACAACAACATTTGATAATATTTTTTAAAACTATGCAAAGAAACCCAGAACAATCTTATATCTCTTCTGATAATGAAAGACATGGCATTTAAACACCATAAGTATTGCAGCTGCTTCGATGCTTAGAGGTTGGAGTTTTAGGTCCAAATACTCAGGTCTGGTTAGAAACACGATAGTGCTGAACTCTATTATTATGGCTACAAGAATATAATTATAAGACTGTGGATCAAC
This sequence comes from Calephelis virginiensis, assembly GCA_002245475.1. Lineage (NCBI taxonomy): Eukaryota > Metazoa > Arthropoda > Insecta > Lepidoptera > Riodinidae > Calephelis > Calephelis virginiensis. Next base: position 116,951 of record NJDC01003968.1, read on the forward strand.
CGAAAGGCTTAAATTTCCGACAGGGACAGACTTAGCAATCATTCTAATATCATGAATGTGAAAGATTGACTGTCTACTTTTTTGTCATGTAGGTATGTGCTTTAAGATTCGAAATCAATAAATATAATCTAATTATTAAAAAAACTAGTTACTCGTATCTAAAAGAGGTTTTTATGGGGGATTAATTACTATTCATTTTAAGTAAAGCAATTCTTAAAAACAACAATTTAATTTAACCGTATTTTTGATTTGCTATCAGATAGAATGGAGTACGCTAAGTCCGCTACTACCACTTTTAACGCGCATTATTTTCAAAACTCAGCACTAGAAAATTGTAATACCCTCTGTGGTCTAGCGGTTCGGCGTCGGACTTGATTCGATCCCCGGTTGGGCAATAGAAAAAAACAGGCTGCACCCCGGGAGTGCCGGCAGAATTGAAAACTTGGATATTAACGTTGTACATTTTTGATATTTTGGAATGATTAGAAAATTTTTGCACGAATTGATTTAATTATCAGTACGAAATTTCATTCACTTATTGCGCTATCGTACACAAACATGACAACACGAACATTCGCACAAGCACCTTCTCACAAGTTTTCGTCGTACGAAATTTCAGGTCAGGTGTCCTGACGCGAGTTTTGAAATTTTTAGCCATTACAAAAAAAGTGCGCAGCGCCGCTAAAGAAGTTTTCACTCCAAAAAATAGAAAATGCATATTTTCAATTTTCTAATTAAGACAATGTTGCCCGGGATTGTATATGTGCTCGACTGGCGATATTGCCACCTATCGTCATATTGTAGGACTTAGTGCCTTCGGTTAGTAATGGGTGCCCTGGTTGTGCCTCTGTCTACTTCTTCGGAAGATACATTTTTTGAGAAAATTAAGACTCGTCTGTGCACATAAATATTCTTAAACATTTAAGTTGCTTTTTCTTATTATTCGATGAATAAATGTTGTGTGAAAATAAATGAGTAAAAATGATAATTACTATTTATTACAGTTTACTATCATGTTGTCAACTATCATTATCTATAGTGTTATAATCTTATATTCCACAACACGTCAAGGTATCTTGGTAAGTATAATTTGGACTTTGCTATTTGTTGTTGAACTTGTACTGTTTTCTTAGCGATAGAATTTTCTGACGATTCACCAAATTGATACAATGGCCTTATCGACAAAAACTCTATGTCATCTTATATTCCAATATTGAAATTGAATACATGAGATCGCATGTTTTCTTGTACCTTAGATTGTAAATTTAATATCCTATTAATATTATAAATGCGAAAGTTTGTAAGTATGGATGTATGGATGTTTGTTACTCTTTCACGCTCGAATGGCTGAACGGATTTGTCTGAAATTTGGAAGACAGATAGATTGTGACCTGGATTAACATATAGGCTATTTTTAATCCCGATCGCACACCGGGTTTCTGTGAAAACGCGGGCGAAGCCGCAGGTAGCAGCTAGTTACCAATATAGCAAGCATTGAATATTAAATATATCACTTAAGATATACTTTTACATTAACGGAAAATAATGGTATCCAAATTGTTTTGGTGAACTATCGACAAGTTATTTGTGCTAACTGACAAAGTGATAAAAATAACTACGTTAATAAAAACCGACTTCAAAACTAAAAAGTAAAAACAACAAAGATTGAATATTATTTATATACTGTATATGTGCCATTTACTAAAAGGTGTGAAGTCGGTGCCAAGCCTTAAACAAGTAATTATATTTGAAGTAAGTATTAAATTGGCTTGGCACCGATTTTAAATTTACTAGTAAATGGCACATATAAATAAGAGGTATTATATATTTAATTTTATTTGTTTGTTACTTTTTAGTTTTAAAGTCGGTTTTTTTTTAACGTAGTTATTTTTATTTAATACTTTTAAGGTTTTTGCTGATATGATTTATTTTAATAAAAACAAGCAGGAAATTTGTCTGATACCAAACTTCCTAGCAAAGGAGAAAATACTTCAGCTGTCAACGCTGTGATCACTATGCTAAACCAAATGACATTTGAACGTGATTTGAAATAAATTTTCCACTTTTATGGCTATGGTTAAAAATTTTTTCTATGAATTTTTTCTATCGCAATAGGTCAATCTCAGAACAAAGAATATATCATAAAAAGTGTCAAAAACAATATTTTCGCGAAATGTCAATGACTGAACAAAAATATGCATATTTTTAAATAATGAAACACTTGTACTGCTTTAAATATCATTTATAATTTATTATTTTGTAAATAGCCTACCGGTTTCGCTTGTACAGTATATTTAGGGATAAATGTATTTGAAAAGTTATAAACATATTTGGAAGTTTTATCAAGCGCCGACGATGGAAAATATCAAATAGATGAAGAAAACTAGATAATTAGTTTTGAACATTAGTACTATTATATTATATTCTGTGATTTTAATAACATTCACTTAATAATTCCGACAAGACGTTTCGTTTTACACAGTCACAGTTCTTTGTGATTCACTCAATATATCCGGCAAGACGTTTCATTTTACGCAATCACAGTACTTTTATGGTGTGACTCAAGGGATGTGTTAAAGGCGAGGCGTGTCTAAGAGCTAGTATAAAACAGAACGTTAATTAACTACCCAAGATGACGACTGCGATTCGTCTGTCAATACATTTAGAATTTAACAAAATACTCGACAATCTGAATTTACGGATACATGTTTTCGACTCGAAATCATTATTTTTGTATGTTTTATTATTCAGGTAAGGTTTTAATCAAAACTGCCCTTGTCGAAATTGTTAATATAGATAAACATCGCGATAAGTGAAAAAAGGTAAAATGCTCGTAAAATGAAAACTAATGGGCCTCTCTGAATCAAATTTTTATGGGACCGATTCGAAACTATTTCGCATCAAATAAAAAAGAATTACGTGATTCGGTTCAGAAACCATGGAGTACGTACATAAAACAAAATATACCGGCCGAATTGAGAACTTCCTTGTTTTTTGGACTCGGTTAAAATGTACTAACACTGGACACAGATGAGTTACCTACACAATTTCCTCAATCGCTAGATCCATGGACAATAATAATAAACAAATAAATATCCCTGGATAAGTTACATAAATTGAATCTAACCCCAAAATAAGCAAATTAAATGCTTGTGTTATCGGTGTTAGTCAACGATTCTAATACATAGAAATACTTAAATAGGTCCCAGAATAAATTTAACAAAAACCCGGACCCGGAAGTGCAGACATCTAAATGTTCATCTCACAAATGCCTGCCCCCGTAGGTGAATAGGCAAATAGCTACATGGACTAAGCCAGTGACAGCTTTGTACAGTAACATTAATGACCTTGTAGACTTGAAGTATAACCGATGGTATTTACCCTTAATTAGCCAAGATAATCTTAATAATAGACAATGCTACAAACAAGATCTAGTAAGATTTACTTAAATAAGGGAAGAATGACCACAGGAAATTTAGCTAAAACTGAATTTACTATGTGCACCTAACTATAGAAACATAGTCACATTATGCTACATTCCACTTTTTATGGACGTTGCCTTTTGGCGTGATTTTGCTTGGCGATTCGTTGTTTCTGAAATAACAAAATCAATTATCGGAGTTGTTTTTTTTATTCGCCGTAAGTTATAAGTGGACTGCCATCATCATATCGTCATCGATAATCAAGCGTGTTCGTTATATAAACGGCGTCTTACCGAAATTAGTTTCCTTTTTCAACTCATTCAAAGGCTAGAAGACAAAGTTCTTTAACAGATGCAAATACTTAAGATGCATATAACGTATTTATTGATTACATGAAGTGCAACGAAAAATTTCTAAAGAAATCGATACCTATTGCATTATTTTCTTGCAAGAAAGTTTGCAAATTACAAGAAATACAATAATATACGAGGCGATCAAACAATTTAAATATCTGGCGAAAACAAGTATAATAACAATATACACAGATCATAAACCATTTACTCTCTCAATTTTAAAAAGATAAGCAAATCTCTGTGCTATGTTAGAACGTTATTGTGCTGTATACAACCGATACCGAAGGTAGGTACGTATTTAGAACAACAATATAATTGCCGATACCTACTTTGTCAAGAGTTTAACGCGTAATGTAAGGTTTAATCTATCATGAACGTGACCTTAAACTGAAAGACTTGCTTCGAAACAGAAAATCCCTGAAACTAAAAAGCACCAAAATTTAAAATATATAAATTTGACAAATTACGACACGAAATTTCGCAACATAGACGAAATAATGCAAAAATAGACTTACGGTTTTCTCGTCTTATAATAGATATGGTCGGTATTTTGCTATTCTACTCAACGGTGAGTAATCGCTTTTACGAGTTGGTTAAAACTCAATCTAATGACAGAGTTTATGTTAACGGATAGACATCACGCTTTCATAGCCTTATAACAATAACAACACCAAGCGATCAGAAGTTCCAGTCACATCTCTTTGAAATCTCTCATCAGTCTTTAATAATCAACACCGCACTATGACTGCATATCATTACTATTTAATGGAATGGCTGAGCGGCTGCACCATTCTTTTAAGGCAGCCATCGCGTGGTACAATACGCTAGAAAATACAGAAAAATACTGTTAATGATTCTTGGCATACTAGCAGCTTAGGAAGAATGTCTAAAAATCGTATCTGTAGAACTTATGAGCGATTAGAAACAACAACTGCTAGCTGAAGTTTGACGCCACCTACAGCACGTGCACACTTTATAGTAGATTCTGCCACTATAGCAATATAATATGTTGTACACAAATGTATGTATTTAGATAAAAAAATTTACATGTTAAGTTTTTAATTCTGATTTTAGGATTATTTGGATCTTCCAAGTGTTGTCTTGTCTCTGATGATGAATATTTACTACATTGTTTTAGTGTTAATTGTATCTATGACTGCACAAAATCTTCAAAATAACTACATCAAGCTACGACAAACGATTTTCAAAATATTACTTACACTACCTTGGGGTAAGTTTCTTAGTAAGTTATATATATATTATGTGTTTTTATACAAGAAAAGGCAAACGAGCAAGTTGGTCACCTGATGGAAAGTGATCACCGCCGCCCACGGACATCCGCAAAACCTGGATGCGTTGCCGACTATTAAGGAATGAGCACGCTCTTTTCTTGAAGGTCTCTAAGTCATAATCGTTTGGGAATACCGCCTTTGGTAACTGATTCCACAAAGGTGTTGTGAGAGTTAAAAAATGTCTTCATAATCGCACAGATGTAGATCGCCACGCATTAAGATGATGGGCATGATACTTTAAACTCTGTCGCGATATCCGAAGATGGAAATTAGCGGCTGGAATAGAACCAAACAACTCCTCAGAACATTCCCCATGATACATGCGGTAGAAAACACTGAGGGACCCAAATTTCTACGCAGCGCCATGGAATCAAACAGTTTGGTAATTTCCCGGTCATTGACAATTCGAGTACTCCATATGAGGCCGAATTTGCACTATGTATAGCTGTAAGCGATGAGTTGGCTTTCAGAGGCTATTTTAGCCTTCTCCTCCAAATAACCACGAAAATGAACACAACTCGAAATATCAACGCTAAGTATACCAATGCAGGCTGTGGCAGTTAGGGAAACGCTCTAAAATCGAGGAGATGCGACGAAAGACCTCTTTTTAGCGGAAAATGTGCAAACTTGTGTCTTGCTAGGTTTAAATTGCACCAGATTCTGCTGTCCCTAAAACGAAATTCAGACAGAATACTGTCAATTTTAGACACAAGTTGGTTCCAGCTCTCAATGACATGTGCCCGAGATGTATTATGCCGGCTAATGTGAAAGGCTTCCCCAGTAGTGTCGTCTGCATAGCAATGAGTGTAACTAATTTGCAACATGTCATTGATAGGCAGAAAAAACAGAGTAGGAGAAATCACACAGCCTTGGGGAACACCAGCATTGACAAGCTTGGACCCCGTACACATACCGTCGACAACGACTTTGATGCTACGCTCCGTCAAAAAACTAGTGACCCATATAAATAAATCATGCTGATTGTAACCATTTTAATTCCAAAATTGATGTATTATTAAAAACGTATACTATGTTAAACGTATACATTTAAGCACAAGGGTATGTTAATGTCGTGTATACATATATAGCAGTTAGTTTAATTTTTTATGTTTTATTGAAAAACAAGTAGCAGCAATGAAATTGGTGAACTTATTTATAATTTACAAAACTATGTTTTACAAAAATACTTAAAACCATAAATATTGTTAAATTTTGTCAACATTTTTAAATAATAATCAGATGGAACATAATATTACTAATTTAACACTGCATACACATCCCCAGTAATTTCCAATAGGTTACAGAATTTATCATGATAATAATTTAATTACCTATCTCTTTTCGACTTATATGTTCTATTGAACGGGGTTATGCTTATAGGTGTGTTTGTCGATATAATCCAATTTGCAAGTTTGCACATTGCTTACACAAGATAACATTCACATTAATAATAGTCTTTTGTACATCATTTTACACGTGTAGCCTATGAGCTACATATACAGGAAAAGGCTGAAATCCTTTACAGTTCAATATAATATTGCGCTCAATTGAACTATTAAATGGGGTTGAACAGTTACTGTAGTACTTCAGGGATTTTTGTTAAAGCATATGTGGATTGTTATTATACCACAATACACAAAAGATGGTGCAGACCGACCTCAAAGGCGTCCTGATCTGAACAGCTGGTACGATTTCGTACCTATAAGGAGAGTTTTTTTTTTGATTTGGTGAAGAAGGCAAACAAGCAGACGGATTTCCTGATGTTAAAAAATTCACGTCGCCTAGAGACACCAAAGGTGGTAATGGTGAGTTGCCATCCTGAGGCCGGGATATTAGGCCTCGAGCAATAGTAAATTTACCGGCTACCTTACCCTCCGAACCTGAACAGGTCATGACGCTATGGCGGCAGGAATAAGAAAGGCGGTGGTACCAATCCGTGGAGTCGCAGCGAAACTCTACCACCTTGTCAGATGTCACGAAGTTAGTGACGGTAAGCCTGTGCTCGCCTTTTACGAGCTGCCTGGCAGGAAGGCAGATGGTCTATTCTGCAAAGGAGCCCGGACCAACACGAGGAAATATACGGGGGAGTATCTTAACATAATTAAATAAAATATAAAAACTGTAACCGTCACTAAATTTACTCATACATTTTATTACAAATCATTATGAACAACTGTTTCAGAGTCCTTGTCACTTGACTAAAGAGTTATTCAATTTTTCGCTTTTGGCAGAACTCATACTTTTGTCAAAATTTCTTTGGTCAATACCTCAGCAACCATATATGTTTCAACCGTGTATGTTTACTTTGTTCATTTGTTTGTTTACTTTATTTAAATACTTAAAATCAGTTTATCCCTCGAAGTCTCCCGAATAAAATAAAATTTGTTTTTCAATAATTCGTTTCCTTAGTTATATTCGTACGAATATAATTTAGTCACAACTATTACGAGTTTGTTTCGTACACTTTATTTTTATAAAGTGATTAAAATCCACGTGGCGAGATATATTTTAGCCAAAGATAGTTGTGATATTAATCAAAATCTTGTATTAATAAGTTTATTGTTTTTTTTTTATTGGTTAGACTAACTGCCAAATACATTTAAGTACAATTAAGGTTATGTTTATAGATCAGGTTCCTTAGAAAAAAATTCAATTGATTGTTTCAGATGATGAAAATAACAAAACAACCAGAAAATTTCTTCAGATGATTATAAATTCTCCAATCAAACTTCAAGTATTCGGATCCATCAACATGGACATGGCCTTAGTGCCCAAATGTATCATGGCTATAGTCACATACACTGTTACCGTTTTGCAGTTCAATAATGTTGTTTGAATTAAAACAAAAAGCAACGTTTCAAAACATGCCCATGGAAATTATCTTTTTTTTTTTTATTTTATGTGTTTTAATTCATTCAATAGTATATATTTAGTAGTTTATTTATCTGTTCACCAAGTCTACTTATTTTATTTTATTTAGTACTTTCCTTTTACGGGTTGGCTGTCAGAAATTTCTTTTATTAGAGATCAGCTCGCCTTTTGTACTTTGTTTTTCTTTTTACTTTTAAGTATTTTTTTGTATCTAATATCAGTTGTGTACAATAAAGAGTTAAAAAAAAAGTTTATAAATCGTATCGTATTAGTAGTCTATAACTTATAATATTATAATTTTAGTTACTAATATGAATATTCGTTAATTACATACTAAATAGCTATGTTTAAATATTTTTTTATTGCCAACCTGAGGCCGGAGTGAGCCTCTAGCAAAAGTAAGTTTACCGGCTACCTTACTCTCCAAACCGGAACATGTAATGACGTTATGGCGGCAGGAATAGGTAATGTGGTGGTACCAATCCGGAGAAGTCGCTGCGAAAGTATACCATCTAGTCAGATGTCACGGTGTTAGAGACGGTAAGCCTATGCTCGCCTTTTACGAGCTGCTTGGCAGGCAGATGGTCTATTGAGCATAAGAACTTTGACCAACACGGGGAAAAATGTACTTTAGGATTGATTATTTTAAATATTTCTTCATCTATCTTTAACGCAGAATCCATTATATCCAAACTAGTGGTCTCTAAATTCAAGTACTTCTTTTTTGAAATGCATGTTGCATGGGTAGGCATGGTGGTACTATTTAAATTATGCGCTTCGTTTGTATTCGTCAATCTTCGGAAATCCGAATGTATTTTAAAGAGTTTTGAGATTTTGAGTTGTATTATATAATTCATCATTTTGCTTAAATTTAGATTGGGTCAGCCAATTTAAAAACAAAAGTATAAAGTGTAAGAAGAATAAAAAGTGTATAGCCAAAGCGCACAATTTTAATAGTAGTACTATACAACTACTCTACCACCTTAATACCGTGCCTTATTGTTCCTTATATTCGCGCGCAGCGCGCGACGTTGCCGTATTGAACTGATTTCATGCAGACAACAGGAATGTAATCCTAAACGTTGAATATTGTCAAGCGTGAATGAATCTTTCTACGAAACGTTGAAATTTTGGTAGATTATTCATCATTTAGTTTGTTAGAAAATTGAACTGTTTTAAATCAGTAGTTCTGAATAACATACAATTTGTTTTAAATTACTGGACATTAGTTACACATGTGTGTTCAATAAAGTTCATAAACGAGGCTTTCCGTTGTATAGATAAGTAACAACTATGAGATGATGAATGGGCAACATTCAAGATTGTTTTTCTCTTTCGCTTTATTTTGATTATTTTTTTAATTTTAGAATATAAAAAGTTACATTAACTTCCTCGTCAGATATTTTTTAACCTGTTTACAATTTTTTGAACTTTAAATCGTTCTCCTGTAAATTTTCAACAAAAATAAAATGTTAGTAGTTAATACTGAATAATATATAGAACTGTTAAAACTTACTTCAGTTATAATGGTAGAGGTAAAAACACGTACATTGGTTTCGTAAAAAACACCAAAAATGGTAGTCCAAATAAAGTTTGATGTTGTGAAAACGCAGATATGGTATAATATTATTGAAACAAATAAATGAAAATGAAAATGAATGAAAAGTTGTTAGTATTTATTCATAAATTAATGCGAAAAAATTCAAAGTGTAATTAATCGTATCGATTGCAAACTATCAATACTGTAAAAATATTGAATTTTATAAAATTGTAGCGTAACATGTTCCTGATTTCAGAATGAATAAATATAAGGTTCCATGTGTCGAATAATAAGGTCTGAAATTTAATTTAATTATTTTATTTACGGTATTGGAAGGCAAACAAGCAGACTGATTTCTTGATGGCAAGAAATTAACGGCTACCTTATCCTCCCAACTGATACACGTCGACGACAAGCACTTACGTTATGGTGGCTAGAATAGGTAAGGTGGATGTACTAATCCGAGCAAATTGTTGTGGGACTCTACCACCTAGTAGGATGGTACGGTGTCAGTGACAGTAAGCCTATGCTCGCCTTTCATGATCTGCCAGGTAGGAAAGCAGATGGCAGAAGCAGATGGATACTCCAAAGGAGCCCGGACCAACGCGAGGAAAAGTGACAACTATTTTATATAAAAAAAAGCAATGATTAGTAAAACAAAGTAGTAAAGTAAAATATTTTTGAACATATTTTTGAAAGTAGCTATGTTTGAAAGCAATGATAATGCACTAGTTTAATTACATTTAAAACATAATAAGTCAGTAAAATTTGTAGAAATCTAAAGTTACGACTTGATACACAAGGTATATTGATTTCAAGCCCCGCCATATTGTATACCATGTAACGATGTTATGTCAATAACTATAATTAAATATACATCGTATTCATAGATTCTACTGAAAGTAACTATTTTTATGTTGAGTTGATATTTAGTGAGAAACTCATAACGTTAG
>NJDC01003968.1:140019-161439 GCA_002245475.1 Calephelis virginiensis
AGTTTAATTATATTTATTACATTGAAAAAAGCATAGTAAACAAGGTTATAAAACTTTATTTATTTTAAGTCACTTCATGTTACGCAACATGACAGTATATCATTAATTATATTACTATAATTTAATGCAACTATTGTTATAATATAAAATAAACTCAAATTCACTAGCATAGTTATCGTCTGTCGTTATTTTGTGAGAAACTCATAATGTACTTATAAAAATGTGCGTCTGTATTATACTTACCGCAATATTATAAATATATATAAAACTTGTGTCAGGATGTATGTTGCCGATAAACTTCAAAACTACTGAATCGATTTCAATCAAATTTCACCTGTACCCGTATTTTGGTCTAACTTAAAAGATAGAATAGTTATCATCTCAATTATTCACTTATGTCGTGAATGTAAACGAAAAAATGTATTAATTAATTGTTTGTTTACTGGTTAGTTTTATGAAGTTCTCATAGATAGCGGTGTACGTTAATTCATCGATAAAATTCTTCAATGTTGTTTGACATCTAGGTTGCAAATACAACCAGTAGATGGCGCGGTGTTCTGTTTCTTAGAATATAAATTCTATTACTTTTCGAACAATCGATCAATAGTTTATTTTATATTTTAACCTGACTCGACAGACGTCCTATCTATACTAATATTATAAAGCTGAAGAGTTTGTTTGAACGCGCTAATCTCAAGAACTACTTGTCCGATTTGAAAAATTCTTCCAGTGTTAGAAAGACCATTTATCGAGGAAGGCTATAGGCTATAATATCGTCACGCTAAGACCAATAGCAGCTGAGCACCAACGAAAAATGTTTCAAAATCGGGAGAAGGACGTAGGCTACTTTTTACCTAAAAATTTCAACGGGTAGCGTTGGAGTGCTAAATATTAAATAGACTACGCGGGCGAAGCCGTGGGAAACAGCTAGTGTTTTTATAAGTTTATTTTCGGTTGTTTTCGACTGGTTTCGCTATTATCATCATCAAACTCAATTAAGTGATGAAAATATTTAAATTAATCACTTTATGAAATTGTAGTGCGATATTCGGAATAACATTCCGCTGCATTTTATCAATCACGTGTATTGTATTATATGGAACAATATTTGTTTTTTACAGAAATAAATCATTTTAAATAACTACGACCCGCTGCACTTTTTTTCGTAACCCAGACAATTATTGAAGTAGTTTTACAGTTTTCAAAATATTCCATTTAAAAAAATCCATTCTATAAATAAATAAATATCCCTGGACAAGTTACACAAATTGAATCTAACCCCAAAGTAAGCAACTTAGATGCTTTTGTTATCGATGTTAGTTAACGATACTAATACATAGAAATACTTAAATAGATAACAGACATGCCTGATACCGTTGGGAATCAAACCCGAGCTTCGCGGTTGGTCAGTGTAGTTAGGCGTGTACGCTAGCCACTCGACCAACCAGGTGGTCAAATACTATTTAGTGATAACATATGCTTTCTCGGGCCTTTACTAGAGTTACATAATTCTAGCGCCTAGTTTACATTATCTTTGTGTTACTCTGAACGATTTGAAACTTTATCAAATCTGCTGAAAACTAATAATTGTTCATTACAAATAGTCGAATTCTACCAAAATAATACGACGAAAACAAAAAGTTCTCAAAATATATTTGTTTTAAAATATTTCTCTAGCCATATTTAAAGTGCTTCATATGAACATTATTTTAAACAGTACTTTATCTTATATTTACCCATTTCATAGCAAAGACAATATGGACTCTAGCTATTTGGTGTAATATTTTATATCTAATCGCTAGTTAGCTGTTGTATCTAAGCAAATGGAATCAATTCTACTCGAAATTCCTCAAAAGGAACAGTTGTAATTTTAATCAATGATAAAAATAAAAGGTATCTTCACGCCCATATCCCCGAAGAGGTAGGCAGAGGTACAACCAAGGCATCCACGACTAGCCGAAGACACTAAGTCCCACAATTTGATAGGTGGCAAGCCTATCGCCAACCGGGCACATTTGCAATCCCGACCAACATTTTTTTTTAAATTAGAAAATCGGAAAAATCCAATTTTCTTTTTGGTGGCCGACCCGGGATGCGAACCCAGGACCTCATGCAGTCAATTCCAACACCCGGACCGCTAGACCACAGAGGCTAATCAATGATGTTTTGAATAAGGTTGTTGATTATGATTTTAATGAGTAGGCTCAATTTCTATTTAATGAAATGTTAGGTTTACAAAAAAGTGACAACACCTTTGTTTTTTCCCATATTATCTTTCTTTTCTTTAGTTTTTGGCATTCTCGTTAAAATTTTGCCATTAGTCAAGTAGGAATTTGCATCAAGTTAACCGATTTACCAATATAGGGATTCAATAATTATTCAAAATTAGTCATAAGTCGTCAATAAAAGTCATGTCGGGTCTTGAGTAAAGCGGTGGCCTCATTACTCAAGCTCATTGTGAGATTTGACGGCAACGGGGAAATATATGATACGCTAATTTTTTCATGATTATTTCATTTGTGCACTTTCACTGAACAAAATTGTACAAATGCCACCAAAATTGACTAATTTCATTCAATATAAACACGAAATTAAATAATTATGAAAGAATTTCGACCATCTTTTCTCTCGATGGCGCCAAAACCCCATTATCCCATATCAAATTTTATGCTCTGTGGCATTTCGAAGCTCAAAATTTGTATAAAAGTTGAATTGCTATTTTTTGTAATTTTGGAAATTAGAAATGATCAAATTGTGAAATAAATGTATGTAATGTAATGTATGTATTAAATGTATACTAAAATGAGGTTTGATTTTATATTCCATAAAAATCAAATCAAATCTTGTGTAAATTTTGTATTCTTTTCTTTTCTTTCTGTAGGTTTTGGCCTTCACGTTAGTATTTAGCCATTAGTCAAGTAGTAATTTGCATTAAATTTTATATCAATTTCAATTAATTTTAATTAGTCATCAGTCCATAAGTCGTCAGTAACTCATGTCAGGCTCTTGGGTAAAACGGTGGCCTTTTTACACAAGCTCATTTAATGAGTTTTGGCGGCAACGAGGAAATACACGAAACTCTAATTTCTTCATGGTTATTTCATTTGTGCACTTTCACTGAACAAAATTGTACAAAATGCCACCAAAATTGACTAATTTCACTCAATATTAACACGAAATTCAATAATTATGAAAAAAACTTCGACCATCTTTTCTCTTGATGGCGCCAAAACTCAATTTTGTATTTAACATGATCATTTCCACATTTGCATCATATAAAATGCAGAATGTGAAAACTGTTGCAGCTGCTCGTGAACCCCAAAGATTGCCTTCCATCGCTTGTTACCTTATACACTGATACGAACCGTAATGAGCACCTTATGAATAAAAGCGGCCAAGTGTGAGTCGGATTCGCCCATGAAGGGTTCCGTAGCAGCAAGTATCATATTTTAATCATTCAAATCTTCAATCCATTCTTGCAAAACTCATTCATTTTATATAACTACATCATAGTATAGTTAAGTTTAAGTTAGGTTAGGTTAAGTTTTCTGCCACTAAGTTCGCCAATTATACTTGTACCCTTACACAGTGCCATCTCCTGACAATGAGGTACAACTATTTTAAGTGTTGGTGATATAGTAAACGATTAAAAAAAACCAACTTAATAAACCTCGTCCAAACCAATTTGTAGTTTATTTGTGTAGCTCGTAATGTACATCATATATTTTTTTAGTTTCATCGTTCTCTTATTTTAGAAGTTACAGGAGGGGGGACATAATATACATACTTTTTGGAAGGGTCTCTCAGACAAACTATTTAGTGAAGAAAAAAATAATGGTAAAAACCTCGGTATCGTTTTTGAAGGCCTATCCATAGATAATTACGGATTTGATAAAAAAAATGAGTTTTGGTCCTAAGTACGGGGTGCCCCCAAAATTTATAGCTATTTTTTTATTTTTGCGTAAAAATCTTAATGCAGTTTACAGAATCCATGATATATGGGCGGACAGACAGACAGAAATGACGAATCTGTAATGGTTTTATTTGGCTACTGAACGTCTATTAACTATTGATTGTTTCAAACCCATTCATAGTTTCAATTCTCCCATTAAATTTCGAGAATTTGGTACCAACAGCGTCGTTATCAATATCATTAGTATCATTTTAACTAGTCGTTTCGTTATGAAACATAGTGCCGCTCGGGTAGTCCCAAAAAAATTGAGTTTTCTCCAAAAACACAATCGCATGAGAATCGCTGAGGACAAACTGAACGAGTCAATTCCGACCCAATTTATGAAACGCATTGTCACTGGTGACAATTCTGAAGCAGCAAACTTTAAAAGTAATTAAATATTTTTTTAAAATAACAAATTTAAAATGTATTTTATTAAGTAGTTTTCCTTTTTTAATGTAATAAATTAAGATAACCAAAATTACTATGTTATACATTGTATAGTAGTTTTCTTTAAAAATCTACCGCTTATAGTTTCCAAGTACCTGTCGCATGTGGGTCTTCTGGAAAATATACTCAAAAGTCGAGTCACTTTCAATAAGAATTGTTTCATGATGTAGCACATGTACTTCGCATATACACCGTGTAAATGACAGCCTAACGAAAATTGAAACCGTGGATTCTGTACATAGACATGCATACGTAGTTGGAATTTTGTGTCGAAACTTTCATGAATTTTTCAAAAAAATAACATTTTTTTAGTGATTCCATTATCATTTCATTAATACTATCTAACGCAATTTGATTTTTATTTAATATCAAAGAAAAAAATTTCACTAAAAACAGCAATGTAATAAAACAGCGTATTAGGTCGGCACTTACAGTTTGCAACGCGCGGCAAAAAGCATTACTTTTTTCGCTATAGGTTTCGGGCTGAAAACTGCTAAATATTTAACTATTTGTTTCCGACAAAAACTGTAAAAGGAAATTTGAAGTCTGATATGTATCTCAACTACCACAAAAGTTTTTGTTACGGTGACAAATATTCCCTGCATAAACTATAAATAATTTGTATTTTTTTACAATTTTGTCTGTCTATCTGTTTGTTTGGTTTTACCGATCTTGAAAACGACTGGACTGATGTTTACGAGACTGTTACTGTCAACTGATGTAAGGTGAAGTACCACTACTTTGATTGCAGAAAATATCTAATTTAATTGAATAAACTAAATAACTTTTTTGTTGAATCCCACGTGTATAAAGTCGCCACCACAGCGATTAATAATTCAATTAATGATATCATCAACGGAGATAAAGAGATGTGCAATGTAAGGCATAGCTCAAAACTAGTTGTGGCATGTTGAAAACAATTTTCGGGAACCACCTCATAGTTACTATGTGACTCTACAGACGTTTCCTTGCCTTAGACATGATTTTTTTCACATGAAACTTGTCCTGGCAACAACTTACAAAACATAAAAAGAATTAGTAAAATTGGACCATCCGTTTCTGCATGCTGCGATAGCTAAATAAAACGAAGATTCATTATTGGGGTTCCATATCAAAGGCTAAAAAACTGAACGCTCATAGATTTGTCATTGCTGTCTATCCATCCAGTCCATATGTCACAGCAATTTTTTTCTGAAACTAAAAAACTGTACTGTTGAAACTTGGCCTTGAATCCAGAAAATTCGTAACGAAAATAACTTAATACCCCCAATCCAAACGGTCCAGCAATGATACTTTTTAGTTTTGCTATTTATCATTTAATAGCAGAACTTAGAATGACTTTCTGATCACGCTTGTCTCTTTAGTTCAGGACTCATCTCTAGGTGGCATTGTTTGTATCGGCGTTACTGCGCATACGTAATCCCTTTCTTTTCCCCCACAATCTGGCGAATCATGTCTGTCTATGCAATAGCTTCACCGCGGCAGTCTCCGAGTGCCTCACGTCTTTTTTTATCAAAATAATTAAATTAATCAGGTTTGTATCCTGATGAACGTCTCCAAAAATTATACTGAGATTTGTAATATCATTTTATTCTAAACTGAATGGTCTGCGCATCAGACTCTTCGTGTAATTTATGAATAATAATGTATATTACAATGTCGGATTCCACGAAAAATTGGTTTGATAGAGTTCTGACTCGTAATTTTTTTAATATGTCATAAATCGTAAACCGCAATTACTGTATATAAAACTAAGTACAAGAAATGTTACGTTATGTTACTTGATGATTCGGAATCTTTAATGGCTCGCCCATTCCGACTCGCACTTGACTGTTTTATTTATTACAGTTTTACTGTGCTTAAAATAATTGTTTACAGCTTTCAGTTAATAAATCGCTTAAAAAGAGAATGCAATGCAGCGCGAATTGGCGTGACTGTTCTGAATGGTGCGTCGTTAGCTTTAATCCGATTCGGGAATTGGGACACTGAAAGTCTGCATTCGGATCTCGGCCACTGGGCTTCAGTATACACCGTGTTAGTAAAGGAATTTGAATGCAAATTGAAAATACCATTGAACTAGTCAAAAAAGTCTACAAAAGACTACTACCTATTCATATGTCACGGTATTAGTAACAGTAAGCATAAGCTCGCGTTTTACGAATTGCCTGGCAAGAAGGCAGACGGTCTATTCTGCAAAGGAGCTGGGACCAATACGGGGAAAAAAGTCATTAGTCATGTACTCATTTTGATGTCGTTTTTATTAATAAATGAAACCTCTAGTAGTAATATAGTTTCACGTTTTAACTTTTCTTCTTGGTAACTGATGGCAAGTGACAGTCTTCATCAAAGACTGCGCGCGGGATACTGCTATAAAATCCACCCCGATTTCCGCCCGTCCGATCAGTGTGCATTACCCTTAAGTCGACATTTTCTATACAACATTGTGACAATGATTTATTAAACGTTAATTGATGTCTGTGAGTGAAGAATTCTCTATTAATTTGACGAAGTATGTGCATATAAGTATCAGTCATCACTTTACGGCTTACACGCTAGGTTACCCACCAGTCAATTATTAAATTGTTACTGCACAGTTACTGAACTGTGATTAGACTATCAGCAAAACCTATTATATTATATGTTATGGGTCGCTAGCTCTCGGGCTACTAAGAAAAAAAAAGTGTGTGTGTACTTATGTACACGCGTTAGAAGTTATACTTCTTCGGCGTAATAAGATAAAAATCTTTTTAAAAACTAAAATGTTATCTATAGCTAACTTCATAGCTAAGTCCATCATGTCGGTTTTTCGTGACGGTGAGCGCGCGCATCGTAAAAATTTACCCTCATCATTTTTTTCCCTACCGCGCCAAAACAAGTATAACTTCAAAAATCAAAAATTGGTTTCGAAACTACTCAATCTACATTTTTTACATCATTTTGTTAGCATTCCATCTTTAAAATATCTTAGACCACAACCCGTCAACCAGAAACAATTCTCGCGAGCGTGTTCTTTTTATTTCATAAAAACTTGAATTCCAAAACTAAGCAGACTTAATAGTACTTCTGAATGTTAAGTTTGTAATAACGTCGACTATACTGTTGTTGAATAATAATCATACAAACCACAACAATTGAGACATTATTAATTTATTTTAGTGCTTGTGTATAGAGCGCGTAAGCTTACGTGTGGTTTAAATCATAAGCGACTAGCTGACTACACCAACGTTGTTCTTTCTTAACAAATAATACAAAACTTTTAAATTTTGTAATAGTTAATCTTACAAAATGTTTAAAGTTATACTTCTTTGTCGATGTGTGAGAGAAATGTTCCGTCACATTTCGCTGTTACGTTTATTACCCTCAAGCTACGCTCCATTAAAATACCACTGTATGTTATCATTCAATTTCATATTGCGCTCTTCAAGATTTTTGTTTCGCTAGCCGGTGACTTTTTTTTATGAAATAAGAAAGCAAACAAGCAGACTGATTTCGTGAATGTAAGAAATTCACGCCGCTTAGAGACACCAGAGGTGGTAATCATTTTAAGTTCATAATCAAAGTATGAATAAGCTTTTTGCTGACGCCGGGATGTTACAACTCTATCACGCGCTGCTTGTTACCGGATTTTTATATGATTGCAAGTAGAAGTTAAATGGTAGAGTTTTGTCCAGTAGTACATCTGAATTGATAACTATTTCTGTCGCAATTACTTTACTGCTTACCATTGTCATTTTCCATACTGGAGGGTAGGGTAACTAGTAGATTTTAGCAAAGACCAGTTGCGAAAACTACGGCATCTCACTCTGTAAGCGCTATGACTTCTTTTTTTTTCTTATGATATTGGAAGGCAAACAAGCAGACCAGACGGATTTCCTGATAGTAAAAAATTCTCGCCGCCTAGAGACACCAAAGGGTGTAATGTTGCGTTGCCAACCTGATGCCGGGATGTTGGGCCTCGAGCAAAAGTAAGTTTACCGGCTACCTTACCCTCCATACCGGAACACGTCATGACGTTATGGCGGCAGGAATAGGTAAGGCGGTGATACCAATCCGGGTGAGTCGCTGCAAAACTCTACCACCTAGTCAGATGTCACGATGTTAGTGACGGCAAGGGTATGCTCGCCTTTTACGAGCTGTCTGGCAGGAAGGCAGATGGTCTATTCTACGAAGGAGCCCGGACTAACACGGGGGACAAAGTTTTCCCTCGTATCAATAAAGGCTCCTTTGCAAAATAGACCCTCTTTCCTCGTGCTAAGCAGCTAGTAAAAGGTGAGCATAGGCTTACCGTCACCAACTGAATTACTAAGTGGTAGAATTTTTACCTACCTAGTAAGATGTCATGGTGTTATTGACGGTAAGCCTATGCTCGCCTTTTGCAAGCTACTTGATAGGAAGGCATTCTGCAAAGGAGCCCGGACCAACAAGGGGACTTTCCAATATGTAAATTAAAATCCTGACATTTAAAAATACATTCGATTAAATATAACTACTAGATGGAGTAATTCTTCCTATACTTCTCCTTTTCGCTCTTTTTTACTTTGAACCTGAGATCTTTGAATTGTCTTGCGACAAGTTACGAATAGCTAATAAGAATAGCGTATTAATAATCCGTTGCGTAGTTTTAAAGATTGAAGCATGCAAAGGTACATAGGCACAGAGGAAGCGACTTTGTTTTATAGTATGTAGTGATAACTTGAAAAAGTAGCTTTACGTAAGAAACACCCTGAATCGAACTCAAAATCTTATATAGCCAACTCCAACACAGGACTTCTAGACCCAAGAGATGATTAAGGAACTGAAAGTAATTTAAGTTTTCCATAGAAAATAAATGTTATGAATCTCATCATACGAGGGTGATCCAAAAGTTCTAAGCCCGACCAAGAAAATGAAAGAAAATTGGGTCTAAATTTATTTTTATTTTTCGACATAGTCTCCATCTAGCTCAACACACTTCTTTCACCTGACCTGCAACTTGTTTATCACCTCGAAAAAAAAAGATTCGGGAAGGTCGGTGAAATAGTCGTTTACTGCTACTATCACCTCATCTTTGGTCGAAAATTTCGAGCGATCCAAGTGTTTTTTTAAATTTGGAAATAAAAGATAATCCGAGGGGGCTAAATCTGGCGAATAAGGTGGGTGGATCAGCAATTCGTTGCAACAATCATGGATTACAGACATTATTTCAACCGAAGTGTAAACACGTGCATTGTCTTGATGAAACAAAACTTTCTTACGCAACATTCCCGGCCTTTTTTCTTTTATTTCTTCCCGGAGTCTTCGTAAAAGGTTACAATAATAACTAGAAATTATAGTTTGACCTTTCGCTACAAAAATAATGCCCTTCGCATCCCAAAAAACAGAAGCCATGACTTTGTTAGTCGACAAAACGACCTTAGCCTTTTTCGGTGTAGGAGAGTCTGATCTTTTCCACTGTGTGGATTGTTGCTTTGATTCAGGAGTATGGTGGTGAACCGAACTTTTATGCATGGTAACAAATCTAGACAAAAAGTCCTCGGGATCAGTCTCAAAAAGTTCCAAACAGTCTCGCGAAATTGTGTATCGAACTCGTTTTTGTTCAGCTGAAAGCAACCTCGGGACCTACCGAGCAGAAACCTTATGGAACCCCAACTCTTCCGTTATTATGTGTTGCACCCAGTCATAACTAATATTTGTTATCTCAGCTATCTTACCAATGGTCAAACGTCGGTCACCCAGTTCGAGATCACAAATTTTATCGATGTTTTCTTTCGTGGTAGGGGATGTAGGCCTTCCGCTCCTAGGATCATCTTTAATGCTCTCACGACCGCGCTTAAACTAAGCTACCCACTTCTTGACACTGGAATACGATGGAGCAGACTCCCTCAAAGTGCTCACCATATCTTGATGGTTGTCTTTTGGTGATAGGCCTTTTTTATTGAGGTATTTAATGACTGCACGGTGTTCAATTTTCTCCATTATTGAAAATTGCGTCAGATTGCTTCAAACAAATAATCACAGAAAATTTATATTGTGCAGTATCGGAATGAAACTGCGCACAATAAATTAATATGACACATACTAACAAATGACGGTAGATTTTAAAAAGATGTCATAGCTCCATGTAGGTTAGGGCACGAACTTTTGGATCGAACCTCGTAGCATTGAAAACAATTTAAGTTTTCAATCGAAAATAAATGAAAATTTTATAATTAAAAATTGATAGTGTCGAAATTTGTCAAAAATCTGTCTATTAAATTTGCAAATTACATTTTAAAAGCTTCCAAGAATATAATAATGGACCCCGGATTTCAAACTGTATAAATAGTGGAGTTTATTACATCTATACATTATTTTTACATTTATATATTTATATATTATTACATTACATAATATAACAAAATCAATGAAGATTAATTAAACGAAATCCAAAAGTTTCATTTTCAAATTTAGTTCCAACGTTCCATATTTTAATATAAAAACATTTTGTAAGCTCATGTAAACTGCAAACGCATGTTGACCGAAAACAGTTTATCACTTGCACCAAAACACTGCTGACTGTGCGCTGCCGTCGCTGTTTGCACAGCACTGCAGCTGCAGCCGTGTGCTAATGGATATTGAGGATGCCCGGGTTCACTGCTTTTTAACCGGAACTAACATGGTATAAAAAATTGGTCGTCTGCAAATTACTGAGTATGTAGTACTGTAATCAATTTAATAGACGTATACAAAGACAGGTCTAAACAGTTATATTGCTTTTCACCGCTACGTCGGTCAAGTGGTTAGCGTACACAAACTCTACCGATCAATTACGAGGCTCGGGTCCGATTCTCGACCGGGGCAGACATTTGTAGGATGATTTTTAGATGTCTGCATGACCAGGACTGGTTGTTTATCCGTGGCGTCCGTGGCGTTCCGATCCGGTGTTAGTTTTTAGAATTATATAGACGCATCCCACAATGTATTTTTTATTTTTATAGTTTAGCCAACCGGTTTCACTATACAAGCATCATCATGGTTATATCAACTTGAGTTATTATTTAGCTTTTATATAGCCCTGATGATGCTTGTATAGCGAAACCGGTTGGCTAAACTATAAAAATAAAAAATACATTGTGGAAAATACAAGTGTTGTGAATAGTTTCAAGAATGGAATTCCACCAAGTACCGACGATAAAAAGTATACAAAAAAAATATATAGTCGCGTCCCAAGAATCTTTGTATAAATGTACGTAAATAAATATATTTTGAATTTGAATTTAAACATCAAATTTATTCTTATATCTATTCAAGTATTTCAATGTGTCGATATCGGTGACCAACACCCATAAAACACGCATATAATTTGCTTACTTTAGGATTAGATTCAATTTGAGTAACTTTTCCAAGCTTCAGCCACAAATAATAAAACCATATTTTACGAAACTCTCTTTCTCTCTCTCTCAAGTTCAATTTTTCACTAAATTGAGTAATAGATTTTGGTTTAATCTATATGTATAAAAATTAGTCCCCATTTCACGTGGTCATCGAATCAGGCCTGTACAGATAGACTTTGTCTGAGTCTTTTTTTTTTGTTATGTTAGTTATAATTATATCTAAGGGAAAATGGGATTTCTCTTTGCTAATCTCGCGGTTTTCACAACTTCACTGGATAGTTTCTATACTTTTATCGTCGGTGTTTGGCGGAGTTCCATTCTTGATACAATTTATTTACAAACACTTGTACTTTCCACAACACCTTTTTTATTTTTTATTTTTATAGTATAACCAACCGGTTTCGCTATACAAGCGTCATCATCATCTACGAAACCGAATCCATCGTTCTATACTGCCGTGTCATGACAGTTTTATTTGTAGATAGAGTGTATCTACAAATAAATTGTTTTATATTAACACTAAAAAATTAAGCACAGTAAAACTGCAAAACCCGACTTTATTATTTCTTATTATTATTATTTTATTTATTACTTTATTACCACGCCGCGGTTTGCTAACTATTGTTTCGAAATGTAACTTCCCAGATAGTTCGACATAAATTTTGTCAACATGTCTTTAGCAGCTTTAATTAACAATGCCAACAACATAATTTACTTTTCAATTTCTATATAGTTTGGATGAATAAAAATTTATAGTGGTTTTAAACATATAAACCAATAGTCAGATCATCATAAAATAAATATGTATGTGTAATATGTAATAAGTGACCACATCAAAATCCTGACTTCAAAAAAGAATCATCAATATCGGTATGTTATTGGCTGAAAATCGAGAAAACAGACATACAAGAAACACATACATTCGAAACTCTTTTTCCTCTACGGCTCTATAGATAGATATACATAAGATTTATTCAGTTCAGTCCTTTTCTATAATATTTTATGACCAATATTAAGTAAACAAAAAACATTGACTTCTGAAAATTATTAGTTTCTTAGATACAGTATATTGTCATGACACGGCAGCATAGTAAATCCTTCCACTCTGTGGTGACGACCTACAATCGGATGGCACGTTTGCCCATCACGTCACGTATCCAACATCAATAAGTACAGTTGCAACTTGGGAGTGTGGTTTGTGGTGAGCATATATATAGAAAATTTTACAAATTCTGCTCATATATACTAATATTATTAAATGCGATTTTTTTTTGTGCGATAGGTCAGCAAATTCAAATTCAAAATATATTTATTCATGTAGACCTAAACAAAGATTCTTGTGACGCGTCTATATTATTCTAAAAACTACCACCGGATCGAAACGCGGCCACTCACTGCGAAGATCCGGCGAAAGAAAATCAGCGGGTTTGTTTTTTTTCCTTATGAATCTAATTTACAAAAGTATATTACATATACAATTAATTTGTAGAAATTGCTATGAGGAGCAATTAATCCCATGCATTTCTGTCTTCTAAATACTCTGAAATCTTATAATAACCCTTACCACACAATTTAAATTTAATATTTTTTTAAATTTATTAAGTGGTAAGTAAACGTATACATTGGCCCATGAAAGAATAACTGATTCAATGAAGACTAGACATATAGCGAACTTTAGTGAACTAGCACTCAGGTATTTTCACGGTAAAAGACATCCGTGGCCCAAATAGATACCGTTGATGTTATAGGTGCGTCGCAAGGGTGTTAGGCCTATTGTTCAAATCTACCGTCTACCCCTACCCTCTGGACCGGAATATGATAGTTGCTAAGAACGCACGCCGACCTGTGTACATACAAGAAATTAGTAACATAAAACATAAAAAGTAATTAGAAAAAGCAAGTAGTGTCATCCCGGGCTAGTCCTGCACGAGTCACCCCTATAAGGTACGATATCAAAATGTCAAAACTGAAACGGAATTATACGAAAAATGATTGGTCCGAATTCTAACAACGTGATTGGATGAAACTTATGTTCGCACGTGATAGGTAGGTGAATAATAGTCATTGTGACGGCAGCAATAAGTAAGGTGGTAGATTTCTTCTAGGCAAGTTGCAGCACAGCATTCTGCCACCAGTGGTCTTTCTGGTAATGACCTACAAGTTAAGATGTGCTTGCCTCTTACGAGATGCCTGTCAAAAAAAGAGAAGTAGATGGTCTATTCTACCCAGCAGACCCGAACTAATACGGGAAAAATATTGATCTTCTTTCATGTCAACGAAGCCATGTTATGTTTGATTTTGATGTTTGAAGAGTGACAGGCAAAATTTTGTCATGGCGTCTAAGTAGATTCCCACGAAAGAGGTAAACAACTTTAATAAATGAACGTTGCCCTTCCTCTATCTATACCCAGTTCCTAATATTAACCAAACGTGATTCATAACTTTAATCGTTGGTAGTTTAAACAAACATAACGTAGCGTTACTCATATTTTTTAAAAATGTTAAGGAGAAACTACCGAAAATGAGCGACCGTAGTTACCAGGTTACCCTCTGGACGGAAACATGACAAAACCATCTCTATCTTTATGGCGGCAGGAATAGTTAAGGTGGTTGATCCACAATCTGTTGCTGTACAGGTAAATTGCATCAGTATTTTGTTAGTACCCTTATACCTTTTGCCCTTATACCTTTTACGAGCTCTAAAGTATTGTGCAGAGATCAGATTTGCTTTAAATTTGATTTTGTGTCTTTCAATTTCATATTTTTTTTATGATATTGTAAGGCAGACAAGCAGACTGATTTCCTGATGATAAGAAATTCACACCGCTTAGAAACACCGAAGGTGGTAATGGTGCGTTACCAACCTTAGGCCGGGATGTTAGACCTCGAGCAAAAGTAAGTTTACCGGCTACCTTATCCTCTGAACCGGAACACGTCAACGACAAGCGCTGACATTATGGCGGCAGAAAAATGTAAGGCGGTGGTACCAATTCGGATGAGTCGCTGCGAAACTCTACCACCTAGTCAGATGTCACGGTGTTAGTGACGGCAAGCCTATGCTCGCCTTTTACGAGCTGCCTGGCAGGAATGTAGATGGTCTATTCCGCAAAATAATGCGGACCAACACGAGAAAAGGCACATTAATTATTAATCATTACCCTTGTTCCTTGATTATTTCTAACGATTTTCGTTAGAAATAATCAAGGAACAAGGGTAATGATTCAATTCGTTCTATTAGTAAAAAGGCAACTGATGAAGAGGAAGTGGATGTCGTGGTTCAGGCTGAAATGGGAACAAGCGGTGCGGTCATTATAGTACCCTAATGGAAGCAAAGTGGCCGATTACAATTGTTAACAAATGGAAAGCTCGTCTAGCCTAATAGCATCTGTGGGAATGAGATTTGAATTCCTATTTTTATTTCAGTTAAGTGCTTCTGACACAGATTTCAAAATATATGTTACAAAACTTGGTATAAAATATTTTTTTATTTTGTATTACAAAAATCCTTAAAAATAATAATGATTAGGAGACAAGCTTATCCTGATTTTTTATGTCACATAACCTGTAGGGTTACTCTCGAATTTCGATTTCATTCAAATTGGAAATTGGAATTGAATTTGTGTCATTTTTTAATCTTAAGCCCAATACTTGCAAATTGTAATTGTTTAGATAATAATTAACAATACATTATTGTATCGGATTCAATGTTTTTTTTACAAGACGGATAAATCATAATCCTGGTTGCTGAAGAGTTTGTTTTGCCGTTTCTTCTGCCTGGCTTGGTTTGCAAACGCTGGTAGTTGGTAGTACTGTATAGAGAGTTAAATTTATTTACATTTTTCAATTGTTTGTGATTAATAAGTAGTAAGCAATTTTAAAATTTATGGAATTAAATGATTATTTTTTATAGTAAAAGTTTTAATGTAGTATTTTTATAAATATAAAAATACTTGCACACTGCAATGTGGTAGAATTTATTGAAATGCTACACCGATTCTACCGACATTGTACCGACACGATGTCTACCGATTGGTCTAGCGGTTCAGTTGTTGAACTTGACTGCATGAGGTCCTGGGTTCGAATCCCGGGCAACAAAAAGAAAATTGTGGTTTTTCCAATTTTCTAGTGAAAAAAATGTCTAGTGAAAAAAGGACATGTGCCCGGTTGACAATAGGATTGCCTTGCCACCTATCACATTGTGGGACTTAGTCTTCGGCTAGTCGTCGGTGCCTTGGTTGTGCCTCTGCCTATCCCTTCGCGGATATGACCGTGAAGATGCTTACCGATTTATTACCCACTCTTTCGCACGAAATACGATAATTAGTGTTCACTGCCAAATAGATCTGGTCTGGAGTTACGACCAATATTAATAACCTATCTACAAATTAATATGATTCTAGAGTTTTGTTTCTAAGACATTTATGGCAATTCTTCTTGAAAAAGAACAGAGGTTACCATGCAAATAATCAAAAATAGCTTGGTCCAGGCTCCTTCGCAGAATAGACCATCTGTCTTCCCGCCAGGCAGCTCGTAAAAGGCGAGTATAGGCTTACCGTCACTAGCACCGTGACATCAGACTAGCTGGTAGAGTTTTGCAGCGTCTCACCCGGGTTGGTACCACTGTTATATCTATTCCTGCCGCCATAACGTCATGTCGTGTTCCGGTTTGGAGGGTAAGGTAGCCGGTAAACTTACCTTTGCTCGAGGCCTAACATCCCGGCCTCAGGTTGGCAACGCACCATTACTACCTTTGTGGTCTCTAGGCGGCGTGAATGTCTTACCATCTGGAAATCCGTCTGTTTATTTACCTCCCAATATCATACAAAAAATCTCTAATCTTAGATAGGTTTTTATATTGGCCTTTAGTAAGGTATTGTGCATACTTAAATAACACGCCAAGAAGTTTTCATGGAAAAATCGCAGTCTTACTCATGGTTTTTTTGATAGCAAGAAACGACTGCGGTTTATTGACACCATTGAATATCGCCTCTGTGGTCTAGCGGTTCAGTTGCTGGAATTGACTGCATGAGGTCCCGGGTTCGAATCCTGGGTCAGGCAACAAAAAGAAAATTGGGTTTTTCCAATTTGCTAATAAAAAAATGTAGCTCGGGATTGGATATGTGGCCGGTTGGCGATAGACTTGCTACCTATCACATTGTGGGTATTAGTGTCTTCGGCTTGTCGTGGCTGCCTTGGTTGTACCTCTGCCTACGTTTTCAGGGATATGGGCGTGAAGATACTAGATTTTACAGGTGCAGGCCTTAATAGTTGGAGTGCTAGGTCTAATGTACATGATCCACCTGCTAAGATATCGGAACATGACAGTGCTAAATACTTTCATTATGGTAGCAGAAATAAGCAAGGTGATGAATCCCTACCTGGGCAAGTTACTATATCTCAAACTTCCTGTGTCTTCTAATAGTCTTGTTGCGATTAACCCGTTTAATTTATATTTATCCTTTACAAACTGCTACACAGGAAGGCTATAGTTTATTCTTCACAGAGATCTCGAACCAACACACATAAACATTAGCCTATATTATACAAACACGGAAAATATTCTAAAGAACAAATTACAATCATTCTGAGAATAAATTTCGACATATTCTTATAAATAATAGGTAGCTAAATGAATTGGTCAACTTTAAATATGGATATCAAAGGTAAATTACTTCTTAATGATATCTAAAGAATACGAATATAACAAGATTTCTTCGTTAAAAAGGAATATAATTATACTGACAATTTCCTTCTGAGCGAACTTTAACAAGGGAATGTCTCATAAATGACTTTACTTTACCGTACTTATAATTTATAATGCTATGTTCAGACGGATTTCAAATAATGTAATAAAATATGACGAATGATTATGTGAAAATTGTAGTTAAAAGTTGTTGTGTAAACAGTAGATGAAAAGAATCATTAGCATATTATACATACTTAATATTAAAATTGCGAAAGCTGTCTCTTACCCTTTCACGTCTAAATTGCTAAACTGATTTTTTTTATGACACATTAAAGTTCTAATTACGCAAAGAAAATAGAATTAAGTCGGAAAGATTTTAGAGCGATATTGATTTTAGAGTTCTCCTACTCTCCATGACTGTGCCACACGTCTTCAAAAAGCTTTTGGGAGAGAAGCACCTTGTTTGAGCTCCGTGAGGCAATAGTTTGCAGAATTTGAGAGAGGTCGCATTTCGAATTTTGTATGACGATGACGAATTTCGTAAAGGGCGGCCTTCAACTACCGCCAACGGAAATTATGTGGCTACTGTTAAGTGGTTAATTGAAGAAAACCCCCGGTTTAATTATGAGACAATTCGAGTACTATTGGGAATTGTTATGAGCCAAATTCAGAAAATTTTACACAAAGAATTGAAAGATCGGAAACTTTGTTGTCGTGGGATCCCTCATGAACTGACAGCGGAGCAGAAGCGGGCTCGCGTGGAATGGTGCTCACAGATGCTACTAAAGTACGACCACGGACGTTCTAATGCTGTTTTTGATATTGTCACAGGAGACGAAACGTGGATTTATTGTTTTGAACCCAAAAGTAAACAAGAACAGGCGAGACACGTTGGTAAGAATATGATCGCGTTTTTTTTCTCAGCTACGGGTCCTATCTGTATAATTCCACTTGAAGATTAAAAGAGTGTTAATGCTGAGTGGTATTCTACTATTTGTTTACCGAGGGTGTTAGAAAAAGTTCGCGAAAGACGACCCAAAAGCCGCATTCTCCTACACCATGATAACGCTTCTTCACACACGGCCAACAAAACAAAGTAATTTTTAACTTCCGAAAAGTACATCTCGTCACTCATCCTGCACATAGCCCCGAACTAGCACCCTGTGATTTCTGTATTTTCCCCAAAATCTAAGAACTAATGACAGGTTTTACTTTTACCAACTCCGAAGAGGCAGTGATAGCGTTCAATCATCACGTAGAAAACATGCCTTCAGATCTGTGATCCTCCTGTTTTAACAAATATTTCTATCGCATGAAAAAATGTTTAAAATGTAAAGGAGATTATTTTGAAAAGCAATAAACATAATATTTTGGTCATAACATGTTGTTTTTTTAAGTTACGCTAAAGTTGTAGTGTGACCTACATAAATGCAAATTTTCAATATGTCGTTAATAGCTGGAAAAACCATTTTCTCTGAAGTTCTAGTTATTAAACTTCATCGTAAATTTAATCCTTGAAAATAGTCTGACTTAAAAATTACATTTGATAGACATTTTGCAGACACAAATTTCTGACATTTATACGATTACTATTCCCGTTGTTGAAAATTTTGTAATTACAATCCCAGTGTGAACCAAGCTTTACAATTATAAGAGGGTTTTATTTATCTGAAACACTAATGTTAAGTATTCATAGTTATGTATTGGTTACTGAGTTGTCCTTTTTTACCTGATTTAATAGCAAATAAGCACACTGTTGTCCCGATAGTAAGAGCCAACCGTAGTTTATAGACATCATAGATGTTCCCGTAATAATCCTTGGTATTTTAGGCCATTATGTAAGTCTGTCGTCTTCTTTACCCTTCGGATTTGAACATGTTTTTATTACGGTGGACCAGGTAAGGCGATAAATCCCCACTTGACATATTTAGGCAGATCATCTTATTACTAGCTGACCCGACATACGTTGTCGTATTTTAATTAATAATATTGAATTCAAAATTGACGTCAGTCATCTGATAGTCTTGTTAAATATTTTTGTTAGTCGTTCTCAAATTTCCACTCTATCTAAAGTCTAAACACACATTCAATCCAATCTAAAAACTCATTTTGTTTATATTTTTTACGGACTTTCTCTTAATAGCAATTAGCACGGCAAAAAAGTAACACAGTTAGTCCATCCGTTCAGAAATGTTATCGTTACAAGAGAAATGAGGATTCATTTATATATTTTATAATATATAACATACGTTATATATGTATATTTCCCTAACAGTACAGCGCATAAATCATATTGTTCGCTTCGTAAAAAGTATTCTTCTGCAGTTAAAATAACCGCCTGTTTTGAAAACGTTTAGCTATTTTTGTAAACATCATTCTTATTTTGAGTGTTTTTTGTCAATATAAAATTTATTTTTAAAAATGATTACAAAGTGAGTAGACTTTTAACTTGTCGTTCATCTGAAAAGAGCCTAAGATTATAATAAAGAACGTCGGTGACATATTCTTCTTTTGGTAACTCAACGGTTTGGAAAATTGCTAATGAGATCAAGATAATATACAACTACATTTGTTGCGTTTGAAATTCGCAGTACATTTTGTAAATGGAAGAGTGCTCCAAAATAATGAGCAAATATGAAAACACGTAATTATATTATGTCAAACATACAATACAATGCAAAAATATACTTTAATATAATGTAGGTATAAATATGTTTTTTGTCTACAGCTCCTGCCCTGTTAGTCGTAAATTCCACAAAAAAATGTTCAATTCGTGACAGGTTTTTGAGTTAGTTTTCTGTTAGCAAAAACTTACTTATGAATACTAACTCAAAAACCTCTTACTGAAACTAATAAAAATTAAAACGTGAGACCACCACTGATGTTTTACTTAAAATTTTGGACGACAAACAAGCAGATGGATTTCCTCGAGCAAAATTAAGTTTGTCGGCTACCTTAATCTCTGAACCAGAACATGTCAATGGCAAGCACTGACGTTATAGCGGCAGGAATGTGTAAGGCAGTGGTACCAATCAGGGCGGGTCGCTGCAAAACTCTACCACTTAGTAGGATGTCACGGTGTTAGTGATGGTAAAACTATGCTCACCTTTTACGAGCTCCCTGGCAGGAGGTCAGATGGTCTCTACAAAAGAGCCCGGACCAATACGGAGAAAATTTGAAAAAAATAACTATCAAAATCCATGAGTCCAACAAACAGGTGATACTCCTTTTTTCTTAGAGTTAGTTAAGAAAGTTTCATTTGACCCCAGCACTACATTACAAATAAAGATTTAAAGCTTAAATCCAGCCAGTGTTTATTTTTCGAATATAAAAAACATTTTTTGACTTAATGCTGGTTCAGTCATGTGGAAAGAATGACAGATGAAAGATTGACAAAGCAGATATACAATGCGAATGTGGATGGATGTAGGTACCCGAGGAGACCAAGGCTGACATTTCACGATCAGATCAGTCGGATATTATCCGAGGGTGGTGTCAAGAGTCTCCGAAACCGGCGTGTTTGTATGAAAAGGGTTATGAATGTGAAGGAAGCAAGACAGGTTTGTCAGGATCGTGAGGTCTGGCACTCGATACTCTCTGCCTACCCCGTAAGGGACTTGGATTGAAGATATGTATGTATGTATGTATGTAAATACTATATTGTAATTAAAATCATTTCAAAAAATTGTATGGAATATTTTTTAAACGTTTTTTCCTTTTTTTGCGACGCAACTGAGAAACTTATGACAACCCTAAATTTCTGGTTTAAAAATAAAACGCAACTCATAAAAATGAATGGCCCCACATTTCTCAAGGCGGAGACCCTTTTTCTTTTAATGTAGGTAATTATTTAAAAGTTACACAATGGATTAATATACCCTTAATTTTTCTTGATAAGTAATTTCTCGGCGGATAATCGCAAAAGGGTTTTAAAGTGCTACGTTAAAGGGGTGGTTTGCGTAGATTAAAAGTGGGGGTGG
>NJDC01003968.1:178200-214075 GCA_002245475.1 Calephelis virginiensis
ACCGATTAGAGCGTATGCTTAATAACTGCATCCGTTTCGTCTTTGGTTTAAGGAAATAT
This sequence comes from Calephelis virginiensis, assembly GCA_002245475.1. NCBI lineage: Eukaryota > Metazoa > Arthropoda > Insecta > Lepidoptera > Riodinidae > Calephelis > Calephelis virginiensis. The sequence goes on from NJDC01003968.1 coordinate 178,260, forward strand.
GATCATGTTTCGTAAAAAACTCAAATGGCTTCCCATTCGTCAACGCAGACAATTAAGAATGATTTGTAGCTTATTTAATATACTTTACAACCCTCATACCCCGCAGTATATCAAATCTAAATTTCAATTCTAACACTTAACCCATTCTCGGCAACTGCGTTCTAAAAATAATCCTATCCTTCAAGTTCCACTCTATCGTACTGATTTTGTATCCAAATCTTTCACATTCCAAGCTGTTCGTTTTTGGAACATTCTTCCTGTGGATATCCGAAATAGCTTAACTAAGTTTTCCCTCAAACGTTCCCTTTTCAATTATTTATTACAGTAGTGTTGTCAGATATTATTTATTGCTTAATTTTTGTATATATTTATATAGATGTATATTTGTGTCGTATGTGTGTATTTGTATATATATATATATTTATTTATAGAATACGTATTTTTCGTATACAGGGTGTAATTGACACCGTAACGAAAATTTCTATAGTAGTTTAGATACATATCAGACCTCAAAATTCCTTCTACGGTTTTCGTCGGAAATAAGCGGTTACTGATTTAGCAGTTTTTCAACCGGCAATGTATTGCGAGCTAATCATACCGTACGCTGGGAGCCCGCCGAGCAGTAGGTACGGAATACCTACTATGCGGTGGATACATACGCAGCGCAGAAAATTTTACTTCTACGTACCTATGTAGTTTAAGCCGAATTTCTTTATTGAACACAAAAAATACTGATTTATACACTGGTTTAGAAAAAAATGGTTTTTTGTTTTAGGTACTTACGTAGTTAACAAACATTCATAACTACGTACTTACCCCAATCTCGATTGCTGATAACCCCAACTAACTCACTCACAGACTTAAACTAATGTAAGACGAAGCGTTTCTGAGTGAAGCCGAGACATTATTGTGGGATCTTGTATAGGTACGATTCGAACGCAATTCCGTAAAAGCACTAATTCTGCATTGCATAACATAGCAGTAAGGTACCTACCTACCTTACTCACCAACAAACACTTCGTCCTTAATGTAGCAACAGTTAAATAATGAGGAAACAAATAATGAAGACACCTTTGAATTTTTCTCTTTTTTTTTAAATATCCCGAAATTAAAATTATTCAAGTAACAAAATAGTTTTTAAGTTTAAGCATTTTGTAAAAAAAAACAAGATTCATTGCCAAGACAGAAGAAGTGAATTTGATTAAAGACAAAATAAATGATGTAAAACACACCTTATTAAATTATCAATTATCTCCAATTAAGTTAATAAAATAAATTATCTTTTGTAATGTCGCATCTAAAGTATTTTACTATCTTTGGCCACACGTCAGGCCGGGTCAGGCGGCAATGGCGGCAATCTTCAAATGGCGCATGCGCAGTACGAACTTATGCTGTCCCGCTCAGTCCACGTGCCGCCGTGTCAAGTGCAATAAACTTTCCTTATAAGGCGTTTATGGTTTTCTTTGCAAGCTGACGGGGAATTTAAGTTTGAATACGCTGTTTTAATGCATTGCTGTTTCTAGTGAAAACTGACTATTTATGAGATTTTTAACAAAAATCGCGTTGCATTAGGTGGTATTAATGAAATATTAGCGAAATCAATAAAAAAAATCGAAAAAAAAATAAAAAAAACATGAAATTTCCGACACAAAATTCCAACTGCATATGCATGTCAATCATGTACAGAACCCATGATTTCGTTTTTCGGTGGGCTGTCAAAAACACGGTGTATATGTATTGTTTATGTATTTGATTATGCTACCTAAAATTATGTTGAAATGTGTTTGCAAATGTAAAGTTATTGTTTTTTTTTTCTCTTTGCACCCCATTTAATTATTTTTTCTAATAAAGTTAGGTTGACTGGTAGAGAATGCCATGTAGCATTAAGTCCATCTTTGTACAATATAGTGCATGAATTTTAAATAAATAAATAAATAGTGGAATGTCAACCTGTTCAGATATACATCGCGAACGTGGATGGATGTAGGTACTCACGTCCATCAACATTTGCGATGTATATCTGCTTTGTCAATCTTTTATAGTTTATTATTACCACCTTATAGATAAAATATTGTTTCTTATCCGCAGGATCTGCTGCACAGGATTTTATCACCCAGATGAAAGAACATTACTTTTTGCTTATCAATTTTATAATATTTTTGTCACACAAAAAGTCTTTAGACTTCTCATTAAGTCTCAAACATTTAGGCAACCCCATTCAGGTAAGTAATTACGGTCCACTTCGAACACGTTCCACCTTAGCTAGCAGTGCCTTGATAACAAATTGTCCGGCTATACCTAGATTACTGCATCTCCTGGGAGCCATTAATCAGAGGTTTATAAACTTATTCCAGCCAAAGTACCTACTATATTGCATTCAGATTTAGGTTTGTGGTAGCTATAAATTAAAAGATTAAGCTTTTATAACATTGGAAGGCAAATAAATCGAATGACTAATTAAAAATGTTTGTAAAATGTTGCCAAAATGAGTCAATATGGCTCACTCTGTCTTATTAGATGCCATCTAGAGAGATGCTTGGTAACTCTAGTTGTTCTAACTTTACAAATGCTAACTTCGTAAATTTTACACATTAATCAAATTATACGGTTTAATTGTTTATATTATTATTTCTATTTATATATTATAGTTTATATTAGTATATTTTTTTTTCATTTCTATGTAAAAAAAGTATTTTCGGGCCCATATCCCTGAAGATTTAGGCAGAGGCACAACTAGGGTACCCACGACTAGCCAAAGATAATAAGTCTCACAATGTGATAGGTGGAGCGTATCGTCAACCAGGCACATATCCAATCCCGGGCAACTTTATTTTTATTACAAAATTAAAAATACACATCTTCTAATTTTTTTGTTGCCCAAAACAGAGATCGAACCCGGAACTCAAAAAGTCGAGGTCCGATAGACGACAGAGGCGATTTCTGGATAAATATTTGTATGTTTTTTTCTTAACAAACTAATATAGTCACAGTTTTTTTGGTGTTGCTTGTATAGTAATACTAATTAACATAGGTACCAAATTCCAGCTTTCTAAGACTTCAGAAAGTACCCTTAATTTTTACACATTCGTATATACAAACACCCCTATTTATGGAAGAAGGTCTTAAAAGTTTCAAGTTTTTGAATTCTTTTGTTTATTATTGTTTGCGTACTGTACGGACAACAAAAACAAAATTTGGTTTTTCCAATTTTCTAATAACAAAAAAAGTTGGCCCGGATCGGATTTATGCCCGGTTGGTGATAGGCTTCCCAACTATCACATTATGGGGCGTAGTATCTACGGCTAGTCGTGGTTTCACTAGTAGCGCTTCTGCCTACCTCTTCGGTTATATGGGCGTGAAGCTACTTACTTACTTACTTTAATAACATAGAAGTAATGGAAGCGCAAAATAAGGTTTAATATGTAAATTCAAACGTAATTAGATTCAGGCGAGCTATCCTGTCTCGTGAACTAAAAGGGGACAACAGCAAAACAGTTCCCAGGTGGGTAATACATTAAACTGGCACTAAAACTCGATTCTACTGCCTTTATAACTCCACAGATTATACATTCTATTCCTGTTATGACAGTTATAAAAGTTAGCAACTGCCACAGATGTTTATTATACATCTGTGGCAAATGCTGCCAATGATTTTGTCTTATAGTAAAACTTAATAATGCCCCTTTTTAAGGTTCCGCCGCGGAATATCATTAATTTATAACCTTCATGCCCGTATCCTCGATAAGGTATGCAGAGTCACAACCAATACACTCACGACGACACGGTTATATATCACCAAGACGCCATGGCGGCTCAACCAGTCGCGCTACCGTGGTGTCCCTAAGCTACCAAACTAGACACCATACAGACACCAGAGTCGCCACACTAGTTTTTATTAGAAAACAATTATTATTAGAAATCCTTTTTTATAGATCCAAAACACGAATAAATAATAACAGCGCAGTAAAACTGCAAAATAGCAACTCCAATTATTCATTATCACATCGCAATGTCATGATTCCTTTTTTTCGAAAGACAGCTTATGATTCCAAGATGATTCCACATTATATACGTTATTTTTTAAGAGGACATTGATACCATTTTTTTTGCCCAACCCGGGGATGGAACCCGGGCCCTCAAGAATTCAAGTCTTATGCCGGACCGCTAGACCACAGAGGTGATACGTTTTTACTAGTTACCTATGAAACTCAAAACTATTGGGATGTTGACGAAATGTAAAGCAATGTAATAGATCACATTTGACAGTTTTTTTTTTATGATATTGAAAGACAAACAATTAGACGGATTTTCTGATGATAAGAAATTCACGCCGCCTAGAGACACCAAAGGTGGTAATGGTGCGTTGCCAACCTGAGGCCGGGATGTTAGGCCTCGAGCAAAAGTAAGTTTACCTTATCCTCCAAACCGGAACACGTCATAACATACCAATACCAATCCGGGTGAGTAGCTGCGAAACTCTACCACCAAGTCAGATGTCACGGTGCTAGTGACGGTATGCCTATACTCGCTTTTTACGAGCTGCCTGGCAGGAAGGCAGATGGTCTATTCTGCAAAGGAGTCCAGACCAACACGGGGATGCTTTATATTTTATCTACACCCCCACCAATAGTTCCAATAGTTTTGAATTTTCATATGGAACTAGTAAAAAAGTATCACCTACGTGATCTAGCGATCCGACATCGGACATGACTTCTTGAGGGACCTCTAAAAGTCAAGTGGTTGTTTCTACGAATACATAAAATTTATAGGTGCTGCGTGTGGTAATAGCTGCATTCGAAAAAACATATACAAACATTCATACACAAGTCGCCTTTGTAGTCTATCGAACCTTGAATTCATGAGGTCCCAGGTTCGATTCCTGGACAGAAGGAAACAAAAAAAATAGAAAATTTGTATTTTCATCTTTCTAATTTAAAAAATGTTGCTCGGGATTGGATATGTGCCCGGTTGGCCCATAGGCTGGCCATCTTCTATATAGTGGGACCTAGTGTCTTTGGCTAATCTTGGGTGCCCAGGTTGTACCTCTGCCTATCTTTTCGCAGATATGGGCGTGAAGATACTACTAATACTCATTTACTTCTTAAGCTGTCTGGGAATAGCCAATACAAATAAAAGATTGTTACATATTTTTTAAAATAATTCTGTGTGTCGTCTACCTTAACCAATACAAATAACGCTTGTCATATTTTTTTAAATAATTTTGTGTGTCGTCTACCTTAACTAATATCCCAGTTCGTTGTCTGACGCTGACGGCTGCAGTTACCTATGTCGTTGGTGACATGCCGCTCATGTGTAAGAGCACTAAGAAGGTATTTCCCGAACATTATGACTAAAATGTCATCATAGCAAGAGTGAATAGGCACTTTTTGGTATAATTCCACATTCGACCTTTTTTTACTTTCCATCGTTTGAAGAAAGGATCATCATGCTAAGCTATTGGTAATAAAAAAATGCAATAGTTATACGAGGGGCCTTCAATAATTACTTAGCCTCATCGCCCCATGGCGTTGTTGTTACAAAAGAGTTTTACTATCGTGCAGTAAATACTTTTTGAAGTCTATCAAGTAGTTTTCAGTCTTTTCCCTTCATTTGTTTTGTTTCGACAGTGTCGATCGGTTTTGCAAAAATGGAAAAAGAATAATATCGTTCGGTGATTAGATTCTTCTTTTTGGAAGGGAAAACGCGCAGCGAAATCAAAGAGCGCTTGGATGCTGTGTACGGTGACTCTTGTCCTTCGATGGCGACCGTCAAAAATTGGTTCAACGAGTTTGCTCGTGGCAGCACGTCGGTTTTTGATGAGCCACGCCCAGGTGCACCGAAAACGGCTACTACAGAAGAAAACGTAAAAAAATCCACGATCTCGTGTTGGTAGACCGGCGACTGAAGTTTCACGAGATAGCTGAGACTGTAGGCATCGCAGATGGGACAGTGCATCATATTCTGCACGAAGAATTGGGTATGAAAAAGTTGTCGGCGCGATGGGTGCCGCGTTTGCTCACACCATACAACAACACCGGCTCACACCTCCGCCGTTGTCATGGTCAAATTGATCGAATTGCGCTACGAATTGCTGCCCCATCCACCGTATTCTTCAGACTTGGCTCCATGCGACTTTTTCTTGTTCCCAAATCTGAAAAAGTCACTCGTCGGCAAAAGATTTGGGTCGAATGATGAGGTCATCGCCGCCACAGAGGCCTATTTAGAAGACCTCGGGAAATCGTTTTTTTTTTGACGGGTTAAAAAAGTTGGAGCATCGCTGGTCCAAGTGTATTGAATTGAAAGGAGACTATGTTGAAAAATAAATCTTTACTTTCTCAAAATTTTCTTTATTTTTTCTTAGGCTAAAAATTTATTGAATGGCCCTCATATGATTGTAACTTTATGTTCGAAAACAAAAAAAACAAATTGATCCAAATTAAAAAGTTTCAAGTATCTTTTAAGATTTAAGAAAGCGGAAAGCGGCTTTATATTATACTTTGCACTGATATGTCAAACCGGCCATCATAGTGCACTACATAGTTTTTCATTACAGTTCCGGCAATGTAAAACGAAATATTTGATAGTTTTAAGACAATTCTAGACAAAATCATTGAGCTCAATTTAATTTGTGAAGCTTCAACACTAAACGTTTTATGTAAACGACATCGGATTTCCGTAATTTTATGTCCACTCCAACTGATTGTTTTCGTTCCATTTAAATACGAAGGTTTCAACTGTAATTCTAAATTCAACTCGTTTTGGCAATACAAAATGGATACAACGAATTTGGATTTTAGTTAAGGTAGGCGACACACAAAATTATTTTAAAAAAAATGACAAGCGTTTATTTGTATTGGTTAAGGTAGACGACACACAGAATTATTTAAAAAAAATATGTAACAATCTTTTATTTGTATTGGCTATTCTCAGCCAGCTTATGTAATTGAGTATTTTTTATCATATTGAAAGGCAAACAAGCAGACGGATTTCCTGATGGACACCTAAGGCGGTAATGGTGCGTTGCTAACCAGAGGCCAGGACATCAGGCCACAAGCAAAAGTAAGCTTACCGACTACCATACCCTCCGAACCGAAACACGTCAACGGCAAGCACTGACGTTATGGCGGTAGGAATATTTAATGTGGTACAAATCCGGGCAAGTTGTTGGGAAACTCTACCTCTCTCTGTTAGTGCTGTTAAGCCTATGCTCGACCATTACGAGCTGCCTGGCAGGAAGGCAGATGGTCGATTCAACAAATGATCGATGGACAAACATAATGGGATAGTTTTTGAAATTTTAAGATTTCATTAGATATTATATATCGATTTACATTGAAAGGTAACTGAAGATTTGTAGGTATATCCGTTTCCATCCGATTCGTTTCTGTTTCCATGTTGGTTTGTTTCGTGTTAGTCCGGGTCTTTAAGAATAGAGCATCTGCCGTCCTGCCTAGCAGGACGTATAAGACGAGCAAAGTCGAAATAGGTCACTAAAAAGACCATCGATAACAGAGTGATGTGCAGCAACTTCCCGGTTCGGGATCCCAACCTGGGCAGGTTGCACAGCACTCTCGCTAAGGCGGTGAGATGCCTAATCCTTCCACGATAACAGCAATACCATCTTCCGGTCCGGAGGGTAGTATGGCCGGTAGGCTTGCACATTTGTCTAACATCCCGTTCTCAACAGTGCACCGCACCTATCACATCTGTGGTGTCTATAGGTAGTGGTTATTAAATATCATCAGGGGATGCGTGTGTTGTTCGCGTCTTTCGCCTTGTGTCATAGTTTAAACACAGTTATAGAAATAGTAATACAAAACCCTTACTTCAATTTCATAACAAGTTGGTAAATTGACATTATTTTTTTCCCAAAGAAGACAAAATTGTGATACCATAAACTAAAATCATTATTTAAGTAATACAAAAGTAAATAAATAAGTATCTTCACGCCCATGTCCCCAAAGGGGTAGGCAGAGGCAAAGCTAAGGCACCCACAACTAGCCGAAGACACTAAGTCCCACAATGTGATAGGTGGCAAGCCTATCGCCAACCAGGCACATATCCAATCCCGAGCAACATTCTTTTTTTAATTAGAAAATTGGAAAACCCAAATTTTCTTCTTGTTGCCTCATCCGGGATTCGTACCCGGGACCTCATGCAGTCAAGTCCAACACTCGAATCGCTAGACCACAGAGGCTATTTATTTCCACTTGAATTCTTGAACTTAAATTCTTTAAAATATAGATTCTGGAATACTCAACTAAAAAAAATAACTAAACTTTATTAAAAACTATCTTTGCCCAAGGCGTTGCTCGAGTGGTTAATGGTCCCACACGATTTTTTTTCGGGTTAAAATCTATCCTTTGTTTTAATCCAAGTTACTTTCTACGTGTGTGTCAAATTTCATGAAAATCGCTTAAGCAGTTTTTGTATTAAAAAGAAACAAACAAACATACAAACTTTTGCTTTAATAATATTATTATAATTAAAATTAGGATAATATTGAAATTGACTAATGATACAACAATGTGTTCACAAAATTCAAAAGTTTCTCCGAAATCGCATAATTTAACTTAATCTGTACTTGAAATTCATAGATAAGAAAAAACCGCGTCCATCTTTTCTTCAGTTCCCGCCAAAAACGATTAACAAAGTTATACAAACTATTACGTCAACTTGAACTTGTGAATACTTTAATAATCCAAACATCAAAATGGAGAATATTACATTAAAAGCTCTTCATGTTTGCCAATTTGGGGAGAATATCAATATTCCCCTGAATCCTGTGATAAGCTAATCGATACAGGATGCTGTAGCGTTATCAAACTCGACCCAAAACTTCCGTCGGGCTTACGCTGATAATACTTGGAACCGTTTTCCATCAAGCAGGATTTGGTGAATAAAATTTGCATACGAACTTGCTGTGTAAGCTTTGTGTAACTAAACTCGTTTGTTACGAATTCAGGGTGAGACAAATTTAGTTTTCGCGTGAGACTGGCACCTTAATATTATCGTACTTAGCTATAAGTTATGTAATGTAAAAAAGGAAAGTAAAGTATCTTCACGCCCATATCCCCGAAGAGGTAGGCAGAGGTAAAACCGCGGCACCAACGACTAGCCGAAGATACTAAGTCCCTCAATGTGATAGGTGGCAAGCCTATCGCCAACCGGGCACAATTCCGACCAACATTTTTTTTATTAGAAAATTAGAAAAGTCCAATTTTCTTTTTGTTGGCCGACCCGGGATTCGAACTCGGGACCTCATGCAGTCAAGTCCAACACCCGGACCGCTAGACCACAGAGGCGATTGTTATGTAATGTGAATATAGATATATCTATATATTAGTACGTGATGTCAAAACTTTGGACCCCTTCTTCTTCTTTCGGCCTAACAGCCCTTCCTCAGGTTGCCAACGCACCATTTCCACTTTAGTGTCTCTAGGTGGCGTGAATTTCTTACATTATCTTGCCTTCCATTATCATAAAATAAAAAAAAAAGTTTGATTATAAGAGTTATACTTAATTTACTTGCCAAAACAATAAAAGTTAACTTTCAAAAGAAAATTGAAAAAAAAAATCGTTAAGAGCGAATCTTTATCTTTTTATTTTTGTAAGATGAGAACAAGAAAACTACTAAACAACTTATATGGATTTTATTTAAAATCTTGACAATTTTTGCCAAAATAGACACGTAAAAGCCTTCGTATTTTTTATATATTTTTTTTAAAATAAGCTAAACAAAAATAAACTAAGACTATATTTGTCATCGTATCCTTAGTCTTGCTATGTCCTGTTCAAAGAGAATTATTTTTTTCATGTCAGACTTCAGCAGACAAGCACACCGTAAGTATAACCGTAGTTGACAGACTGGCCGGTCTATATTCTATTTTCGGGGCTTGGCCCACCCGGATAAGATACTGCACAGCACTTAACCTCCAGTGGTTTTGTTAGTGATGTTCTACATTTTAACCAAAGCTCTCCTCGTATTGCCTGGCAGAGAGGCAGATGGTCTATTCTACCCAGCGAACCAGGACCAATACAACCAAACTTATAAAAAATTATCCCTTTCAATGAAAATAATATATATTTTAGCGTGAAAGTATCTTAAATTGAGGGAAAACTATAGACACTAAATACATACATATATATCTTCACGCCAAGTCCCTTACGGGGTAGGCAGAGAGTATCGAGTGCCAGACCTCACGATCCTGACATTACATTCTTAACCCTTTTCATACAAACACGCCGGTTTCGGAGACTCTTGACACCACCCTCGGATAATATCCGATTGATCTGATCGTGAAATGTTAGCCTTGGTCTCCCCGGGTACCTACATCCATCCACATTCGCATTATATATCTGCTTTGGCAATCTTTCATCTGTCATTCTTTCCACATGACCGAACCAGCGGAGCATGCCCTTTCGCATTTTAACACCAACACTTTCTTTCAATCCCACTCTTTCTCGGATCTCACTGTTACGAATGTCACTAAATAATGCAACGAAAAGTCACGGGGAAAGGCTGAAAACAATCTCGTAATAAGTACACAGTTCTTCCACATAACAGAGCCGTTTACAAGTTGGATATACAATTTACTGCCAATTACCCGACAATGCTTTCTTATGACGGTTATTTAGCAATTAGTTCCACACCACCAAAAAATCTCTGACATCTCGTGCTTAGTAACATTTCACTGCCGAATTTGTAGTTGTTAAGAATTAATAATTCTGTATAAATAGAGTAGTATTAGAGTCTCCCAACTATTCTATACGCTTTAATGATTCATGTTGCCAAAGCGTCAAAGCTTACCATTTTCGTAAGTAGGGTACAATTTCTTACGCAAAAGACATCTCATTTTCCACTTTTGGTTTGGAATGCACCATTTAGTCATTTTGGCGTATAAAAAATAGCAATTTATCATCCTAAAAGTTCACATTTAAAAGGGTAATACGTAAATAATTGTGTTCACGCCCCAAATTCCGCAAGAGCTACGCAGATGTACAAACCAGAGCACTATTAGCCGAAGGTACTTAGTCCCATAAGTGATACATGGCAAACCTATTTCAACCTGAGCACTAATCTGATACCAAATAGCGTTTATTATAAAGTTGAAAAACATTAGTTTTATTAAGCCTGATCCGCTTATCGAACCCTGGACCTCACATAGTTAACATGAACACCGCCCCACTAAACCACAGAGGTATTTATAAGATATTAACCGACCCGGCGAACTTTGTTTCGCCACCAGATAGTATTATACCCACACACCACATACTGGCGCCATCTGCTGCACCACAATGCAAAACCATATTAGTCTGTAGTACATGTTATGTATCAGAGATAACGCTGTATGTGAAAACTAATTTCCTGCTTTTCTGTTGATATTTTTCATGAATTTTATTTGATATAAACCTTACGGAGCCCGAGACCTTTCCAACGAATGCAAAAGCGTTGAAATCGGCTGTTTCTTTCTGGAGTTGTATCGTCAGGAAGGTAAACCTGACGTATTTTTATAGATATTGTTTTTTTTCTCTATCTAACAGTTCAGTGAACAATCACATGCCTCTTTTAATGCTATCAGACAACGTGACCTATAAATATTACAGATGTCATAGGTAGGTCGCTGTCTTGAGGCTACGTTGTTAGAACTATTGTGCACGTCTACTAGCAACCGTATCCTACGGACCTGGAACATGAAGAAGTAATTGTGACACCAGGAATAAATAAGGCAATGGATTCCTACCTAGGCAAGTTGCTTGAACTCTCTACTACCAGTGATCTATTTGGTAATGACACATTTAACCAGTGCTCGCCTCTTACGTCTGGCAGAAAGAAAATATAAAGTAACGAATCTTCCTATCTATAAAATTCTCGTATCTCAATATTAGTTACCGTACTCCTCCGAAACGGCTTAGCCAATTTTCAGCAAAATTTTTATGCATATTGAGTAGGTCTGAAAATCGCCTACTATCTATTTTTCACACGCCTAATTCACATAAAATCATAGTAAAAAAAGTAGCAGAACAAAGTCTGCCGGGTCGGCTAGTAACATATAAAAATTGTAATCATTCGTTTAAACAGTCATAACGCCTTCTTTACAAATATTCGCATAGAGTTTATTCATTATAGATATCCAATTTTCCTCACCTAACGAACATTGTTAGCTCAACTATAACTTATAGCAGGGGTTTATTTCCCACTTCAGTTTAATAGGAAGCTATGGCAAAATATCGCAAATCGATATATAGCAGCGGACCACTGCAGTGCGCAATTCATATAACACTTTTACTGCCCGGCCACATGTTGCAAGCTTAATGTGAGCGAGCCCTAACGACCACGTCAAAAATCTCGCCGAAATTAAAACTCTCGTAGCGAAAAACATTTTTAGAAATTATTTTTTATGTTTTTGTACTTGGGATAAAATTAGTAGATTTGTAGACATACATATGTACATAAACACATATCTTCACGCCAAGTCCCTTACGGTAGCTAGAGTGCCAAACCTTACGATCCTTATAAACCTGCGTGGTTTCTTCCACATTCGTAGCCCTTTTCATACAAACACGCCAGTTTCGGAGACTCTTGACACCACCTTCGGATAACACCCGAGCGATTTACATCCACATTCGCATTGTATATTTGCTTTGTCTATCTCTCATCTGTCATTCTATATATAACAATGTAAATCTATAACAACTCTTGCCTTCATCATGTCAACTGTATTATATCATACCGTTTCATTATCATTAAACTTAAGTGTATAAGCCAAAAACCAGCTCAATCAGTAGATGATAGCTGCTTTAAATTGGGTTGAAAAAATCTGTCCGGAAACGTACTTAAGCACAATCACTAAAGAAAGTATCTTGACAGCTATATCCCTGAAAAAGTGGGCAAAGCTACAACTGGGGCACCAACGCCCCGAATACACTCAGTCCCATAATATGACAGGTGACGAGCCTATAGGGAAATTTTATTTTTATTAGAATCTATACTTGTTCTCGTCGGCACTAGGTAGAATTCCATTTTGTACACACTTTTTTTAACATAAACGCTTGTAATTTTCCACTATAAACTTTATTTAATACTTTATGCTATACTATAGCCAATCGGTTTGACTTTTGACTGCATCATCATGGCTTGTTAACTAAAGATATATAAGTCTGTTTTACTTTAATGTTCAATATTTGGTTGTAAGTTGCTGACGGTACTTAAATAAAATTAAATTAAATAAAAAAAACGAAACTATCCTTTTCTATTGCCCGAGCCAGTGATCGAACCTCGTACCCCAAAAACTTAAGTCTAACACCGAATCGAGACCAACAAGCGATATGTAGGTAGTTGATTAGATAAAAGCTTGTAGTTTATCATTGTAACAGCGGTGATAAAATCTATTGCAAAAATATTTCAGCTAGTGTAACTACTTAACAAATTTTCAATCCATTTTTAATTAGCTATAACTTATCCATTTAAGCTGGATTAAGCGCTATAAGCTAAGGTTTTATGCTAATGTCCTTAATCCTTAGGCCGGTAATCGTATTGGCCCTGATTGCTTTCTGATGGGTTTTCCCTAAAATATAAACTTATCTTTTTAAATATTTCTTGTAGGCTTACGATAATTTTGTTCTGTATTTTCATGAATAGCATGGTTCATTGGTCTGATAGAAGAAGCGTTTTAGATACTTTAGATTAATCCCTTTAAAAGGTCGTTAAAAATGTATTTTCACCAGAACTTAAAGTATTTGATGAAATATCGTCAGCGTTTGGTAAAACTTCCAAAATTTATATTTTGAAATAAAGAAACACTACACAACACTGTACTATTTTACGCATTACTTATAATTTATTATTTTGTAAATAGCCTACCGGTTTCGCTTATACAGCATCATCAGGGCTAAAACTTAAACTTAGTTTAAACTTGCATAATGCCTAAAAATTCTTAGCGTCATGTTTTTTCGTTGTTCATTTTAAACGACTTCAAAGAGGAGGGGGATATCAATTCCACTGTATTTTTTATGTTTTTTACTTGATTACTAAGCCAATATCCAACGGACTGCAATAATTCCTTAAAAAAAGATAGTTTATGATTCCAAAGTAGTTCCATATTTTTTATCATAATTCAACTAGCGATATTTAAAGTATGCATAAAATTACTTATTTCTACCACCAAAACGTCAATGCTCGTCACTGTTATTGTTTAGTCTAGATGTTCGATAATCAGAAAACTTGTGTATGAGTAACGCATGTGACCTATAAGAAGTTCTAATCAGATTTTTTGCTTCCAACCTCTAAAAATTTATGTATATTTTATATTAAATGAAAAAGTCTGTCTGTCTTCTTGTTCTATCACAGCTTAAATGCTAAACCGGTTTTGATGAAATTTGATATGCAAAAGTCGTAACTATTCCACGCCGAGGAAGTCAGGGGCAAACAAAAGAGGCACCCGAGTACGTAGGTCACTTGATGGATACTAATAGTGATATCCCATGGACACCAGCAAAACTAGGATGCAAGAGTATGCGATGCTGTCCTATTAGAATAGTTACGATTTTCAGTCTATTGTTCCAAAGACGAAATTGTTTCCATGTCAGAAATACCGCCCGTGGTAAAAGATACCACTAAGGTTTAAATTAGCGAAACTAAAATATGGTCTATTTTGGCCTTAAAATATGAAGGTTTCATAAAACAAAGTCAAAGTACAACCTATTTTTAATATACATGTTTCATATATGTGTTAGGTCATAGGCTCCGAAATAACAGGTATGACACCCGTAATGCCGCAAGTATCATGGGTATTTTTGCACCAGGAACACTTTGGGGTAACTTATTTAAATAAAATAAGTGTCTTTACGCTCATATCCCGGAAAGGGTTGGCAGTGACACAATCAGGGCACCCACGACTAGCCAGATACTAATTCCAATAATGTGATAGGTGGCAATCTTGCAGATATGCCCTACTTTCTACACATCCAATACCTTTTCATACAAACATGCCAATTTCGGAGACTCTTGTCATCCTCGGATATCCGAGCGATCTGATCGTGGAATGTCAATCTAGGTCCTCGGCTACCTTACCCTCCAAACCGGAACACGTCATGACGTTATGGAGGCAGGAATAGATAAGGCAGTGGTAGCAATCCAGGTAAGTCGCTGCGAAACTCTACCACCTAGTCAGATGTCAGATTTGAGGAATGAGAATGCTTTCTTTGAAACTTCCTAAGTCGTATCCGTTTAGAAATACCGCTTTCGGCAATTGCTTGTCCTTATCTTAATATATATTATATTTCTTGTGTTCCTGTGTTTGTCACTGAACTCCTTCTAGACGACTGGCCGGATTTTGATGATATTTTTTGTGTGTGTTCAAGGGGATTCGAGAATGGTTTAGATTCACAATTTTAGAGTAGAGTATCTTCACGCCCATATCCCCGAAGAGTTAGGCAGAGGTAAAACCAAGGCACCCACGACTAGCCGAAGACACTAAGCGCCACAGTGTAATAGGTGGCAAGCCTATCGCCAACCGGGCACATTTCCAATCCCGACCAACATTTTTTTTATTAGAAAATTGGAAAAATTCAATTTTATTTGTGTTAGCCGACCCGGGATTTGAACCCGGGACTTCATGTAGTCAAGTCCAACACCTGAACCACTAGACCACATAGGCTAGGCAACCAAATGGCAAAAGGTTGAAATAAAACTTCAATTTATAAATAAGTAATATTATTGTAAAAATTTGTGTATACATATTAATATGTATAACTGAATTTGCTAATAATGTTGACTAGATAATATTTTCACTAAAAGTATTAGGCAGTGTAACTCCTCAACTTCCTGAGTCTTGTGAACAACCTGCAAATAAAAATGTGTATTAAAGTGGCAATATAAGAGGCGGAACTTCCATAGATATATAGCAAACCCGAATTTTGTATAAAGGTTACTTAAAGTAACACATGACACTTGGCAGATAGGTATAGCTCGTTTAATTTAAAAGCAAGTCTAAAGGCATTCAGATATAAGGCAACTAGCGTCATACATAGTGTCCCCGTGTAGGTCCGGGTTCCTTTGTAGAACAGACCACCTGCCTTTCTTGCCAGGCAGCTCGTAAAAGGCGAGCATAGCCTCACCGTCACTAACACCGTGACATCTGATTAGGTGGTAGAGTTTAGCAGCGACTCGCCCGGATTGGTACCACCGCTTTACCTATTCCTGCCGCCATGACGTCATGATGTGTTCCGGTTCGGAGGGAGCCGGTAAACTTGCTTTTGCTCGAGGCTTAACATCCCGGTCTCAGGTTGGCAACGCACCATTACCACCTTTGGTGTCTCTAGACGGCGTGAATTTCTTAACATCAGAAAATCCGTCTCCTTGTTTGCCTTCCAATATTATAAAAAAAAATGATTAAGGCGAATAAAAAACATAGCAAATTTAATACTTTTACTTTTTTATTTAAATATTGCGCCAAACTGTTCCGCATAGTAACGCTTAATTTAATAAAATACTACCACTTTATTCATTTCTGTAAGCATAGCATCAATGCTTGCTTTAGTCTTTTTCCATGATGGAGGGAAGACTTGTATAGGTAGCCTTACATCCCAGTCATTATATAATGAAGCACCAGTCATATCAACGATGTCTGAGAACCTCAGAAAAGCTGACCAATTAAAAAACTTGTTAGAGTTAAAAAATCTTCCTGAATATTTATCTACTAATATTTAAAAAATGTTATTACCGTGATCTGGGCAGTAATGTCGTCGCCGTCGCCTTCGTCGTTGAGCTTCACATGCGTCTAAACACGTTTCTTCTGTGTAATATAAAAATGTAATATATACCTACATTATAAGTATCTATATCTATTTCTAATACAAGACTCGTTAAGCTATAGCTGTTATTGTTTCTTTGGCAATAAATTATTCCTGATATACTTTTAGTTATGTTTTTTTCGATTTCTCTTGTTAATCTTATAATATAAAATAAATTGTTAAATTGTTGGTAAGCGCATAAAATTCGAACGATTCAACCGATTTGGCTAAATAAATATATTTTTTTGTTGTGTTAGTTATAAAAACCGGGAAAATTGCAGGGAAAATGGGAAAAACAATTTTACTTTATTTTTCCCTATACAAACTGAACGGGTGGAATGAAGTTCACCGGGACAGCTAGTTGTTTATGAAAGAAATGTTCAATTGTTTGAAAAACAATTTACCACTTGTACGGTTAATACAAATTTTATTTTACTACTGTTAATTAAAAATCTATGACTTTAGGAAAATACTACAACTATTAAAATATATACGAGTACCTAATATAATTTTAAATAGTATACGAATGAAGTGAAGTAGTTTATTTTTATTTGTAAGTAGAGTGTAATTTTTAATATTTATAAAATAAACCAATTTAGATTGAGCTTATGAATTTGGCTATAACTCGCCGTTTCATAATTGGAAAACAATATCATGGTGGTCCGACACATGGCTATTCGTGTAGCTATTGGATGTTTGTTGTATTTGTTAAGATATTCAACGTATAGGCAAATAGGTAATTTGAAACGAATACCAAAAAAAAGTGTGTGTTTACTTATGTACACGCGTTAGAAGTTATACTTTTTCGGCGTAATAAGATAAAAATCTTTTTAAAAACTAAAATGTTATCTATAGCTAACTTCATCATGTCGGTTTTTCGTGACGGTGTGCGCGCGCATCGTAAAAAATTACCCTCGTCATTTTTTCCTAACGCGCCAAAAGAAGTATAACTTCAAAAATTAACATTGATAATTGCTAGCAAAAACTATCTCTGCTGTGCCAAATCAAACACTATGGTTATACTAAATGGATGTTATAACCATATGGGGCAAGTATATTTGGATGTTTGATTAGATTTTCTTGAAGAACCAGCAGACGTTCAGTAATAATCTGTGTATTTGTTATTTATTATATTTTCCAAATAGAAAAATCAAGATAACGAATGTGCTATTCCACGAAAGTTGTTTGTCAAATAGATCAAATACGCAAACACAAACAGCCTCTGTTTGATGCCACCATCAAAAACACGTACTTTTGTTGCAGTGTGTGCATGCGTATGTGTACGTAAATCTGTATGTTTTTTTATAGAAGAGGAAGCAAACGAGCAAGTGGGTCACCTGATGGAACGTCACCTCTGCCCACGGACATCCGCAATACCAGGAGTATCACAGATGCGTTGCCAATCTTTAAGGAATAAGTACGCTCTTTTCTTGAAGGTTCCTAAGTCATAATCGTTTGGGAATACCGCCCTCGATAACTGTTTCCACAAAGTGTTATATATGTTCCACATAGTACGTGTTTGCGTATGTGTACGTGTACGTGTACGTGTACGCATATGTGCATGTGTACGTGTGTAGTGCGTGTGTATGTGTGTGTGTGTGTGTGTGTGTGTGTGTGTGTGTGTGTGTGTGTGTGTGTTACACACCGTCACAGCAGTTGTCGCGCGCGGGCGGGGCGGCGTCGTCGTCATGTCGGGCGAGCGCACGTAGCTGCAGCGTGTAGGCGCGAGCGCCACTCCCGCCCAAGGCCTCGCCGCCCGCGAACGTCGCGTACGGGCTTATCTCGTACACGTCTGTACAGTGTGCGATACAAACATATACATTTACCTTCTACTTGTACTCTTTTTGACCTACTTCAAAAAGGAGAAAATTCGACTCAATAAAAATGAGTTTGAGGGATAAAAGATTCATGATTCCAAAGTGGTCAAATATTAATTTGATCAAAATCCGAGCAGTAATTTTTGAGTTATATAACTCCTCACTTAGAATCGTTAACTATCTTTCAAAAAAGAAAATGATCAAATAGCAACATGGTAGGTACCTAAGCAATCGAAGTTGGCTTTTGCAGTTTACTGCATTTTATAATTAATACAAATAAAGACAGCTTTGTTACTATGTAGTCTAGATGTCCGATGTTCGCGTTGAATACAAGAGGTTTGCTTCCCGGGTCAGGTAACTTAAATATGTTTTTAAAAAAAAACAGTATCTTCACGCCCATATCCCCGAAGAAGTAGGCAGAGGCACAAGTCGTGGGTACCCTACGACTAGCCGATGTGATAGGTGGCAAGCCTATCGCCAACCGGGTACATCTATACTATCCCTAACAACATTTTTTTTTCTTTTGTTGTCGTGAGATCTGCACTCGACACTGTCTGCCTACCCCGTAAGGGACTAGTGGTGTGGTTGTCTGTTACAACCAGGGTCTGATTATGTGTCTCAGTGGCCCACTCAAAATGGAAAAGTGTACATCAAATAGCTTTCAAATGACGTGTTTTATATTTGCTGTCTCCAGTGACCAACAGAGATTCAATAGATAGTAAACACAAATGACGTCACTTGACAGCTATTTGATGCACACTTTTCCTTTTTGAGTGGGCCAGTGAGACACATAATCAGCCCCCGATTGTAAGAGACAACCACACCCAATAGACACTATAGATGTAATAGATACATCGCTTCGCTGTGAACGAGATAATAGACCAATTATACTGGCTGGCATTCTGGACAGGAACATGAAAGTATCATTATGGTGTCAGGAATAAATCCTCGATAACTCAAATCGTTATAACATTCGTCAGCGAGAGAAGAAATGCTGCTGTTTCAAATCCAGACAGAGGTGAAATTATTTTTTTATTTAATTTTTTTGTGCTAAAACTTCGTGTAGAGATAATTCCAACTTGCCAACTGGAACTTCCTATCCCCATTTCTAGATAAGAGAGATGATGTAAGTAAGTTACGAAAATACAAGTGCCATTTATCGAAAGTGTTTATTATATTAAACGAAAGACCTCGAAACGTAAGAAAAATGGAAGGTTCAAGTAACATGTCACAAAAGATACATAAACAGATAAGTGGAAGAAAATTGAAATATTATTTTCACGTAACAAGCTGTAAACAAAAATAAGTACTGAAATAAATTCTGAGTAAAAACGTTTCTAAATACAAAAACAAAGGAATAGACTAAATGTTTCTTTCGGCTATGGACGCTTTGTATACTCACAAAATAAAAATAATAACTTTCAATAAAAGCAATCTGTAAATTGTGGCTACAAACCACCTCGACCATTTTGTGAAAACCCATCAAAATCGGTATATAGGTTTAGGAGCTATAATGCCACAGCCACACACACCCAGACAGACAGAAAGGGAGAAGAAGAGAGAGAAGGAGAAGGAGAAAGAGAGTGAGAGAGTAATCGTACTTTATACAATACTTTGTGTTACATTTTTCAACCGGGTTTACTATCATGAGAGCTACACATTATACAACCAAATGTAAGTATATCTCAGCCAGGTGGAAAAGCTACAACTTTCCAGGAGTATTATTTATTCAAAATGCAAAGTATATTGCAATCAATTTAATGAATATCATAACGACTACCCCTGACTAAATGTCATCAAAATTGTTCTACAAAGTGACATAAATATATCACAGACAGAACGTGAGTTTCAAAACATCATTTTGAGCTTGTTAATTACTTATCACCAATGATATTAAAATCACTACACTTTTTCCCCGTGTTGGTCCAGGCTCCTTTGCAGAATAGACCATCTGCCTTCCTGCCAGGCAGCTCGTAAAAGGTGAGCATAGGCTTACCGTCACTAATACTGTGACATCTGACTAGGTGGTAGGGTTTCGCAGCGACTCACCCGGATTGGTACTACCGCCTTACCTATTCCTGCCGCCATAACGTCATGAAGTGTTCCGGTTCGGAGGGTAAGGTAGCCGGTAAACTTACTTTTGCTCGAGGCCCAACATCCCGACCTTAGGTTGGCAACTCACCATTACCACCTTTAGTGTCTCTAGGCGGCATGAATTTCTTATCATCGAGAAATCCGTCTGCTTGTTTGCATTCCAATATTATAAAAAAAACTCAGTGATAATATGTACTCATAAAAATGTATAGAGGAGTGAATTTTGTATATTGAAGATATTTAAAAAATAGGTGCTGGCGCCTAAAGTAAGTAGCAGAACACATTTTTTCGACCGCCTTGTTGGTCGAGTGGCTAGTATACTCGCCTAACCACACCAACTAACCACGAGGCTCGGGTTTGATTTCCGACGGGGGCAGGCATTTGTGTGACAAACATTTAAATGTCTTCATTAACGGGTCTGGCTGTTTATTAAATTTAAAAAAAAAAATAATTAAATTCTGGTACGTATGTATTTCTATGTATTAGAATCGTTGACTAACACCAATAACACAAGCATATAATTCGCTTACTTTGGGGTTAGATTCAATTTGTGTAACTAGTCCAGGGATGTTATGAAGCAAACTTATTGCAAATCCCAAAAAATCGTATTTTATTACAAAAAACATAAATTGATTTAAAGTTGCCTGACCCGGAAATCGAACACAATTCACTCAACGAGAGTCAACGTCGTTATACGCCATTAGACCACACAGGTGACCAATTTACTGTAATATATATGTATAGTAATAACTATAAGTGTCATTATAAATACAATGTATACGCTTTTACAATAAACTTCCCGATTATATGAAAGACCTGCCATTAAATAAATTTGAAAAATGTGTCAAAGTGAAATTGTATAAAAAAGGATATCATGCCATTGCTGAATATCTGTCGGATAAGAGTGTTTGTGATTAATTGCTCCTCATACAAATCTCTTACTAGTAATAACGTGTGATGTAATACTAATAAATATTATGTATATAATAAGGGAAAAAAAGACAAGCTGCTGAGTTTCTTTGCCAGATCTTCTCAGCGTGTGGCCGCGTTCCGATTCGTTGGTAGTTTTAATATTATATAGACTCGTCACAAGTGCCTCTTGTAAGGTGAATGTGAATAAAAATATTTTCTATTCTATTCCATTCCATTCTATTCTATTCTATAGAAAAATAATTACCTGGTGGGTCCGGTGGCAGTTTGGGCGTGGGATGTGAAGGCGCTCGGTAAGTTCCACAGCTGGGCTTGTCGGGGTTAGCTATGACTCGTCCCACTGCGCCGTCACTTCTATGATGGAAAAAATGAGGATTACAAATTGTGGATACATAGCGAAATACAAATAACCAGTGGATATTACTAACACAAGTTAGGTGGTACCGAAAAGAGTACCTACTTTTATAAAAACTTCCGTAGAATTGTTTTTTTAAAGGGCACCCACGACTAGCCAAAGACACTAAGTCCCACAATGTGTTATATCGCGAACCGGGCACACATTCAATCCCGACCAACATTTTTTTTATTAGAAAATTGGATTAAACACATTTTGTTGCCCGACCCGGTAATCGAACCCGGGACCTCATGAAGTCAAGTCCAACACTTGGACTTGCGATATACACGATATACACATGACATGTTTTCCTTTAATGTGATAAAATAGTGCCCACAAGCACGTGGCTCTCCTGATAGTAAGATACCCGTGGCCTTCCGTCATTATGGTGGCAGGAATACGTAAGGCGGTAGATCCCTACCCCGACGAGTTTCGGCATTTCATTTTACCACCAGTGTTCTTGTTGGTTATGGTCCAATTTTTACCTGCTACCTGGCAGGAAGACAAATGGTCTATTACGTAGAGTACCAATAAGGAAGAACGTAATATAACCATGAATAACAATATTTTACAAGACGTATATCCAGGTTTCAAGAAGATAAGCACACCTGTGTACATATTATATGTTTGTTTGATATTTGTTAATGCATTTTGTACCCACAAGTATAAATAAACAAATAAAATAATTTAAACGTAGTAAAAAAAAATATCTGCACGCCCATGTCCCCAAATAGGGTAGGCAGGGTCACAACCAGGGCACCCACGACTAGACGAAGACACGAAGTCCCACAATGTGATAGGTGGCAAGCCTATCGCCAACCGGGTACTTATCCGGTGCCCTTTTTTATTATGAACTTGGAAAACCCCAATTTTCTATTTGTTGCCGGGATTCAAACCCAGGACCTCATGCAATCAAGTCCAATAACTGAACCGCTAGACCACAAAAGCTAAACGTAGTAAAACTGCAAAAACCTCTAATCATTTTATTACCACGACATGACTTTTTGAAAATTAGGTAATGGTTCCGAGAAGGTCCCATAAATTTTCAATCAATCAACATATCAAGAATTGTTTTGAGTTATCACTACATAGTATAAAACAAACAAGTCGCTTCCCAATGTTTATTCCTATATATATATTTGTCTAGATCTTTAAAACTACGCAACTGATTTTGATGCATTTTTTCAATAGGTTCAAGGGGTGATTAATTCAAGGTTTATACGTAAGTATATTAACATAGAAGATAGTTCACCGGACTGACTGCTAGTACTTAATCATGCATACATTTTCATAATTATTGTTAATGTCGTATACATAGACAAAAATGCAGTATTAAGTATAACTGAAAAATCACTACGGGGATAATAATGAAATTCTATATAAATGTTAATTTCCTACTTTTCCAAAAAAGAACCATAGAAAATTGGTTTGGTATTTGCCGAGTAATCGCAAAACAAATACAAATAAACATAAAGTTGAATTATTTACCTCGTTGGTTTGATAACTTGGTTTTGGGGTTGGCTAATAAGAATATTATAATAATGATGATGAGAGTAATGAAAAACACTTTGCTTTGAGAATAAAAAAGGAAATATACACATCACATTTTTTGTAACAAGTGAATTCGATAAATGGCGGATCGTCTTGTTAATGAGTATTTTTCTGTCAAATTAAAACTTTTTTTCAGATGGGGATTGTGCTGTCACATATAAATTATTTGTTTTTTTTTTGTTTTGTTGGGCTATGTCATTCATGCGGTCATATAATTGACCTCTAAGTATATCCTATTTCTATGGGTCATATACGTAGCGAAGCACGTACTGGGCCGCAAGTTGTCTACAAATATTTACAGCTGGAGTCCATACAGAATTTACTTCAATGCTAATATTAGAAATGCGAAAGCCTGTCTGTCTGTTATGATTTCACGTCTTAACCGCTGAACCGCTGAAATTTTAAATGCATGTAGTAGAATTCTAGAGTTTATTATTTTAAAAAAATACAAAAAAAACTATACTTAGTGGTAATCAGCTAATAAATTTCAGACACAATTACTTTTTCCTATGCAGTACTTTATAAAACTGTAGTAGTAAATATCACAAGAAATTTCAAGATAACGTCGAAAAATACAAGATATTTGTAAATGCGAATTTGTAAGAGCTGTAGATAGAAAAAGGGTCAGAGTGAGTGAAATCAGTTGTTATTGACGTTTAGATGGAGGGTTTGTGTCAGATCCTCGTCATTCACACTACACTGATATCTCATTTTATTTTACAAATAACTCACTTCGATAACGTACCAGTTTTTATTTATTTATTTAATTGTACGTCAAACGAAATCCGTTTGTACAAAACTATAGGCATTCTCGACCAGGCAACTTTTGGAGCAACGAAAAATGAAGTTTGTAGGTGCCACACAAATAATAATAATTTTTAACACCCCGTGAAAAAAAAGGTGTTAAAAGTTTTGAGTGTCTGTGTGTGTGCGCGCCTGTGTGTTTTGTGTATGTGTGTGCGTTAGTGTGTATGTTGAAGATAGTTACCCCGATTAAGATTTATTACCCCGTATCGGTCCGGGCTTCTTTGCAGAAAAGACCATCTGCCTTCCTGCCAGGCAGCTCGTAAAAGGCGAGCATAGGCTTATCGTTACAAACACCGAGACATCCTATTAGGTGGTAAAATTTTGCAGCGACTCGCCCAGATTGGTACCACAGCCCTATCTATTACTACCTCCATAACGTCCAATGCTTACCGTTGACGCGTTACGGTTCGGAGGGTAAGGTAGCCGACAAACTTATTTTTGCTCGGGGCCTAACATCCTGAACTCAGGTTGGCAACGCACCATTATCACCTTTGATGTCTCTAGGCGGCGTGAATTTATTATCATCAGGATATCCGTATGCTTGTTTGCCTTCCATTATCATAAAAAAATATATGTTATAAAAAAAGTAACAAACCTACGAAATTCCTGATGTTAAGACACAGCCGTAGTCTATAAACACCATATATGTAACTGGTGCATTGTTATCTTATTGCCAGGAACACGTGTGCAAGTTTAGCACCTATCCTATACTTCAAGCTATATCAGTAGCAGTAATAGAGGAGGCAAAAAAGAATCGTTACGCTAGAGGTAGGCAAAGGTTGAACCAGAACACCCACGATTAGCCGCAAGTTCTTTTAGTGTGATAGTGACCTTTCACTAAATAGACTTTTATCCAGTTTCGGGCGACCTTGCTTTTAAAATCTTTATATAAATACATGATGTCAAAACTTTGGATCCCTTTTTACGGAAATTGCGTACAGGAGCATAAAATTTGGCACACTTATAGTTTATGTGTAGAAGAAATGCAAAACGCTAATATTTTTATATAATAATGCCTATAAAGTACATTAAACCAATAAATAAAACATTACCCACACTACACACATATTGATGTTGACGATAAAAGGTCACAGATGGCGCACTAACTATTCAGGAAACAAAGTAGTTGGTCGTGAAAAATGAAGATAGCGTTCTTATCAACAAGATATAAAAATATTAAAATGGAGGAATTTCGACCAATGGGCGACCACTTGTAATATTAAAAAACATATTTTGAGCTGTCTCAGGAATCGAAACGTCCGGGTTTAATTCCTCAACGTAGTTATCACAAACATCGGACCACTAGACCAGACACCATTAGATGCGATCCTATCGAGCCAATAATCCTAACGAGCTGCTGCAGTTTTCTATTGTACAGAGTTACTTTCAAAGAACCGGTTAGACTTTAATACAAGTGAGTAAAGGCTAAAATGATAACGAATTTTTAATATTTATTGTCTAATTGCAATAACGTATTAACATTTATAAACATTCGTTTAAAATAGTCCGCGTTAAGACATCGCTTATTGTCACGATGGGTCGTACTGTACGTACCGTACGTACGATATTTTTTATTATTTATTATATATTCCTTTTGATTAATTGATTGTCAATTTGTTACATAACTTTGCTTTTTTTGTTTGACGTGACATATCTTGTAATTATTTTTACATTTCTTTTTATTTTACATTTCTGAGTTATTTTATAATTTTGACATTTTGGCATTCTTGTCACAATTATTATGACTTTATTTTAATGAATTGCAATTATATTTGGCCATTTTGTAGCAATTATTTGGAAATTGGATGTGGAATTATTTGTTAAATGTTTAATGTATCTAATCATCAGTTAGTGCATTAACTATGTCTAATTGACTACTTTGTATAATATAAGTATGTTTTAATTGCTTTCTAAGTCTGTGTAATGTGATGATAATAAGAGTACGATATAGTACCTACGTCGAATAAAAAAAAATTGATTTGATTTCACCGCATGACGTCACCAGCCTGCGAATGCGACTGCGGTCGGTGGAAACCAGTTTTATGATTTGTTTACGTTATAACTATACATTTCGTATTTTGAGTTGGATAAAAATTAGGAATTAATATTTTTCAATCTTTAATTACTTAATTGAACGAAAGTGTTATCGGTTGCAAAAAGTCTTTCAGAATTTGGCTGGTACTTTAAATGTCACTCTGTATAGTTTTCTTTGTCAGAGATGTCATATATTCATATTAAGTATGTAAAAAGAATTAGCATGTATGAACGTCGGTCTGGATGTCTGCGTGCTTCGAAACTACGCTACAGATATTGCTATTAGCCATTACAACCTAAAGCTTTGGAGTAACTTTGTCATTTTGAAAAGCTGAACGTTTCGTAGCAATTACCAACCAAACCACAGGTGCAATAACTTGTCCGGGTAGAGATTCTCCTTATCTATTCCTGTCGCCATAATAACAGTGGTAGTGATTCTACTGTTCACAAACTAAACTTACTTTAGATTCATGTTATCTTTTTAAATGAAACAAAAAAGGAATAGAACATTTTAAATATGTCAAATTAGTCTGGACGTGTCATGTTGTGTTTGATCAACGTTTGCTGAAGAATCGTCTGTAGAAATGTTATGTACAGACTAACCTGACAGCAATAAAAGTGTTTCATCTCTTGCTCTTACTCTCGTTGGAAGAAGATAGCGATAACCTAAAATTACTATAAATTTTAAAGAAAGAAAAAATTTCGCCCCAGACAGAATTGGGTACACAGAATTGTGTATCTATAGGACATAACTACCCGCGTTAACGGGTTAGAAAGGAATTAAAAATTTCGCCACGGGACTTCAATCCTCAGTAGCTCAATTGGTTAGAGCATTCGTCGGCTTGAGACGAAAGGTTACAGGTTCAAATCCTGTCTGGGGCGAAATTTTTTCTTTCTTTAAAATTTATAGAAATTTATCCCAAGCACAGGGCAAGTGCTAAAATAAAAAAAAACCTAAAATTAGTTTAGTATTGCGCAACAAATTTAGTACCAGTGTCATGTTGCATTCTGAATGGTAGGATAACTTATAGACTTGTACATTAGGCATAACGTCCTAGCTAGAGGAAAACACATCTGTGGTTTTTATTATGATATTGGCAGGCAAACAAGCAGATAGATTTCCTGATGGTAAAAATTCTGAGCCGCCTAAAGACACCAAAGGTAATCGTGCGTTGCCAACCTGAGGCCGGGATGTTAGACCTCGAGCAAATTTCATGGCGACAGAAATAGGTAAGGCAGTGGCAACAATCCAGGCGAGTCACTGCGAAACTCTGTCACCTAGTAAGACGTTATCATATCATGTTTGTGACAATAAGTCTATGATCGCCGTTTACGAGCTGCCCAGCAGGAAAGCAGATGGAATATTTCTGCAAAGGGGCCTGGAGCAACACAGGACAAAAACGAAGGTATCTAAAAGCCACGATTGTCTCTTGTCACCATGAGAGATGTACGAATGTTTTCCGTCTTATAACACTCTCTTCGACTTGTAAAATACAATAAAAATGAATCCTACAGTTATAACAAATGCGAAAGTTTGTATGTTTGTTTGTTACTCCTTGACGCAAAAACTGCTTAACCGATTTTCATGAAATCATGCACACACGTGTAAGGTATTTAGGATTAACACGTAGTATAGTTTTATTCCGAGATAATATACCTCTGAGACCATAAAGGCTATAAATAGGGTACAGCTAGTATAAAATGTAGAAATAATTAATTTAAAACAACGAGACAAAGATAAAATTGAATTGCAAGATCATAATGTAAAAATTTATGAAGAGCGCAGGTGTTCCAAGTGGCTGTGTGGGAACGTTGGGTATGATATTTAAAAGCATTAATATTGAATGCGGAATAAGCTCGGTTTTATAAAGTTTGCTTATTGTCGTCTGAGGTTTGTGAAATACACAGGAAATTATAGTAAACGGTTCTTATTATATCACAGTCTAAGGTTCATATATCTGTTTGTTCTGGCCAGTTTTATATTTTTTACCGCCTTCAAAAATGGTGAATGTTTTATGTTTTTATGTATGTTGATCGATTTCTTCGTTATTTTCGAAAAATTAATTTTTTTTTCTTATTGAAATCAAACTCGTTTTTTTTGCAGCTTTGCCGCGATTCAATAATATTAACTAACGAAAAATATAAAGAAATTTAAAAAACTCCTATCTTTAGTCTTTACTAACATACATAGACTAAAGTAGTCCATGGATTAAGTTGTCATAATAGTCTGCGTTCCAGTGTAATAAATAAATAAGTAAGTATCTTCACGCCCATATCCTCGAAGTAGGCAGAGGCACAAACAAATCACCCATGACTAGCCGAATCAAGGTGGTAAGCCTATCGCCAACCAGGCACATATCGAATCCCGAGCAACATTTTTTATGATTAGAAAATTGGAAAAACCACATTTTCTTTTTGTTGCCCGACCAAGGAATCAAACCCGGTACCTCATGAAGTCAAGTCCAACACCTGAACCATTAGACCACAGAGGCGATTAAATAAAGAGTATAATGTCAGCATAAACCTAGGAGTATTTTAGTTTCGTTTATTAATAAAACGATTAGTGTCTACATAAGGCACCTAATCTACAAATGTAATAACAATGACGTTTGTGTTTTAATTTGGTGTAATATAACGAGAAAACTGGACCAATTTTGATTACATTTCTAAAGTTTAAAGTGTCAGACAAATAAAAAATGTTTAGATTAATTTTGACTGAGTTTCTAATGCCTAAATGGTATTTAGGCGACAAGTTTAAAATCTAAGCAATATTTGATAAAACTATTAAGCGCAATGTTTAGATACTGCGCTAATGAAAACAGGCCTAGTATGGTCTTAAGTATCTTCACGCCCATATTCCCGATGACGTAGGCAGAGGTACAACTAGGCCGCTCACGACTAGCCGAAGAGACAGAGTCCCACCATGTGATAGGTGGCAAACCTATCGCCAACCGGGCACACATCCAATCCCGAGCTACATTTTATTTAATAGAAAATTAAAAAAATAAATTTTCTTTCTGTTACCCGACCCGGGAATCGAACCTGGAACCTCATGAAGTCCAGTCCAACACCTGGTCTTAAAAATATAGAATTGTGTAAAAAAAAATTTGATGTCATTTATCTACATATATAAAAGAAAGTCGTGTTAGTTACCCTAATTATAACTCAAAAACGGCTTAACCGATTTGATTGAAAATTAGTGGAGGGGTAACTTAGAACCGGGAGAAGGGCAAAGAATACTTTTTATCCTGTTTGACTGTGAGGAAACTGGGTAAAATAACATTGTAATTTTTCCCATACAAACTGAACGGATAAAACGAAGTTCGCGGGAATAGCAATATAATATAAAGCAAAAGATAGTATCCAATTTAAGGATTATCCTTTTATTGTTAGTTACTTTAATAGAAAATAATATTAGACTAACATTACAACAAAATATTCTTCGTAAAGTAACAAATAAGGGCAAATTTGAAAGAGATAAAGAGATCACAATCGTAAGATACACAAAAGAAAAACTGAAATAAGATTTTCATATCATCTACAATATCATACGAAGATTGCAGTTTACTTTTCTTTTTGACTCTCGACGAAAAAACCCTCTTATTTTTCGCCGTGTTGATCTGCGTCCGCTGAGTATAAAATACTATTTACCTCTCTGCCAGGCAGCTAGTAAGAGGCGAGCACTGGTTTTTTTTATGATATTGGAAGACAAACAAGCTGACGGATTTCCTGATGGAAAGAAATTCACGCCAAAAAAAGGTGGTAATGGTGCGTTGCCAACCTGAGGCCGGGATGTTAGGCCTCGAGCAAAAGTAAGTTTACCGGCTACCTTACCCTCCAAACCGGAACACGTCATGACGTTATGGCGGCAGGAATAGGTCAGGCGGTGGTACCAATCCGGATGAGTCATCCGGGTCAGTTAAAATGTAGGTCATCACTAACAAGAACACTGGTGGTAGAGTGGTGTGTAACATTTTGCCTAGGTAGAGGTCTACTGCCTTACATATTCCTGCCACCATAATGACCCTTTCATGTTCCGGTCCGGAGGGTTGGAAAGGCGGTAGTTTCGTCAAATAGGCCTCACATCTCGGCCACAGTACAGCAACGCACCTGTAACATCTATAGTGTCTATAGGCCACAGTTGTCTCTTACCATTAGGTGACCTGTGTGCTAGTTTGCTGACCTATTACATAGAAAAGGGTGTAATAAGTTTGATGTGTGTGCGTGTGTCTGTGGCATCATAAGTGAATGGACCGATTTGGATGCGGACTTTTTTGTTTAAAAACTGATATAATCGAAATAGTTTTTAGGTACATTATAGAAAGATTTTATTTCAAGATAACGAAAGTGTTAATTTTGTGATTATAGATAGTTAAGTAGATAAAATTCAAATACGCTCAACTACAATGAAAACTCAAAACTCGGAAACACGTAAATTCAAATATCGATTTTTTTTGTAAGTTCTATTGAAAAAATGTGAAGTTTCATCGTGTCTATAACATTCGAATTTATAGCACATTTTTCAGACACAAAAAAATTATATGTTACTTGGGAAATTATAGAATCTATACTTTGCGTAGCAGGACACTTGGAAAAAATTATTGTATAGATACTTTGCTTATAACATTTGCAATTTTCTACAATACATTTAAATGAATAATTTAAATATGGAATTTTATTCACAGGGTTTTATTATTAATAGCTGTTAGGACTTCACAGCTTTCAAAAGTAGTCAGTCTAACATAATGTGTTATATTATTATAATAATTAATGTAGTGTGGAAAAGTTTGAGTGTTTTTAAGAAGGTCTTACGTTACGTAAAGTAAGTTTTGTGTACAACAATGTAACAGGACATTTTAAAATAAAAATGTAATTAATGGAGATAGGTTTAATTGAAATTAAACGACTTATTTATTTAGTTTCCAAAATTTTTAAGAATCGTATTTTGTTTTTTTTTATGAGACTGTAGATTAACGCAAGGTTGATGGTAAGAAAATACCGTATTTTATAGATACCTTAGATGTTTTAAGTGTCGTTTTTAGCGGTTTTTTTTTGGAATGGCTAATTTGTTGCTAACCGCGAGGTTTTTACAACTTTTTTTGATCGCAGTGTTGGACCTACATATAAATGGGCAAATTTGCCGACTACTCCACTCTTCGACGATTGTCATTGTGGTGGCAGAAATCAGTAGTGTAGTGGATCCTCACCTAGGCAAGTTGCTGCACAGTAGACTCTGCCATTATATTTAGATTTTAGATTCATAATATGATCTAAATTCTTTATAGGAGTACGGAACTGAAGCTTTGGTGCCATCGAGAGAAAAGATCGTCGAAGTTTTTTCATAATTATTGAATTTCGTGTTGATATTGAGTGAAATTAGTCAATTTTGATGGCATTTTGTACAATTTCGTTCAGTGAAAGTGCACAAATGTAATAATCAGGAAGAAATTAGCGTATCGTGTATTTCCTCGTTGTCGCCAAACCTCATTACATGAGCTTGGGTAATGAGGCCATCGCTTTACCCAAGAGTCTAACATGACTAACTGACGACTTATGAGTTATGACTGATGACTAATTACAATTTATTAAAATTGATGTAAAATTTGAAGCAAATTTCTACTTGAATAATGGCAAAATACTAACGTGAAGGCCAATACTTAAAGAAAGAAAGAAAGAGTACGGCACTCCAGAATTCACTGGTAGTGGATCGCTATCACTAGTAGTCTCTTGTTGATTTACTTATTGTGGGTACTTATTGACTGAGACAACCGCCTTGTTGGTCGAGTGACTAGCGTACACGCCTAACTACACCCACTAACCGCGAGGCTCAGGTTCGATTCCCGACGGGAATGTTCATCACACAAATGCCTGCCGCATTTGTGTGATTAACATTTAGATGTCTGCATTTCCGGGTCTGGGTGTTTATTAAGTTTATCCTGGTATTTATTTAAGTATTTCTATGTATTGGTATCGTTGACTAACACCCATAACACAAGCATACAATTTGCTGACTTTGAGGTTAGATTCAATTTGTGTAACTTGTCCAAAATAAATACATAGGTAAATAGTAATGGTGTATGGATCCGAGTTACCGTTTCCTCCTCAAGAGTATGGCCAGTATGGTGAGGGCGGCGAGCGAGAGCGCCGCGCACAGGGCCAGCAGCAGCGCCAGCTCCTCGGGCGTGGCGGGGAAGGGCGCCTCCACCTCGGCGGCGAGCCCGTCGGTGGGCGCGGTGCCGAACTCGTACACCTCGCGCGTCCACCCCGCCTCGTTGGCCGCGCGAGCCGCCAAGCGGTACCGCGCGCCCGCCGTCAGACCTGCTCCCGTCAGACATTCATTCCTTACAACACTTTTATATTTTATCGATACCTTCGTTATGAAATACGTTAGCAAATTCCAGTCCGTATCCCTGAATAGACAATAGACAAATCTTATTTATAAAATTCTCGTGTCACAATGTTAGTCTGCATACTCCTCCGAAACGGCTTGACCGATTCCTCTGAAATTTGGTAAGCATATTGGGTAGGTCTGAGAATCGGCTAACATCTATTTTTCACACCCCTAAATAATAAGGGTGGTCCACCCCTCAATTTTTTTTTTGCAAGTCAAAAGTTTTTGTTTTTATTTTTTTATGATACAGCATATAAAAGTACATAAACCCTAAATTTTCACCCTTTTATCACCAACCCCTATTTTTTAATAGTCATTTTTTATCCCGGGTCGATAACTAATCAATCGTCATTTAATTAGTTATATGGCAAAACAACGTTTGCCGGGTCAGCTAGTCTATATATATAAATTACGTGTCACGTTGTTTGTCCGCGATGAACTTCTAAACTACTTAATCGATTCCAATCAAATTTGCACACCGTGTAAAGTTTGATACAACTTGGAAGATAGCTTACATCTCAATTTATGATAAAAAAATTACTATCCGAGTGAAGACGGAACAGACAGCTAGTATATATATAAATCAATGCCACTTTTCGTTGTAATTTTATAACTCAACTAGCTTCCACTTGCGACTTCATCCGCGTGGAATGTGGAATGTAACCTATAGCCTTCCTCGTTAAATGGGCTATCTAACACTAAAAAAAATTTCAAATCAGACCAGTAGTTCCTGAGATTAGCACGTTCAAACAAACAAACTCTTCAGCTTTATAATATTAGTGTAGATAACAGGCTCACCAATCCAAACCAAATGTTAAGACTTTGTTCAGACTATTTAATAGATGGTTTATGTGAAGTTTGCATAAAATCGGTCGACCGGTTCTTCATTTACCACATTTTTTGTAACAAATTAATTCAAAAAATGGCTGATCATTTTGTTAATAGGTATTATTCAGTCAAATTCAAACTTTTTTCAGATGAAAGCACAATTCACGCTGTCATATTGAAACTTTTTTCAGTTGTTTTTTTCCTTTTTTTTTTTTTGTTTTGTTGTAATGTCATTCATATGGTCATACCTATAGCGAAGCACGAACTAGGCCGCTAGTATGATGTTGTATTAGCTATTGTCAGAGGGTTCTTATGAAGAGAAAAATTGGAAAAATGGGAAGAAACATATTTTTTTTTTCATACAAACTTCTATTAGCTGTTACTGTCAAAGCGATAGAAATTCACCAAGTTAGCTAGTCCTATTATCCCATAATGTTATAAATGCGAAAGTTTGTCTGTTTGTTTGTTACTCCTTCATGCAAAAACCGCTGAACCGATTTTTATGAAATTTGGTACAGCAGTACTATTCAAATTATGCGTTTTGGCTATATTCGTCAAGCTTTGGAAATTCTAATGTATTTAAAGAATTCGTTATATACATAATTATGACACATAAATAATCATTTTGCCTAAATTGATATTAGGTCAGCCAATTTAAAACTAATAGAAAATGTTAAATAGTAGTACTACTGTACACACAAGACTAACTTGTATTAACACATAAGTGAGTTTTTGTCCCGAAACAACGTTCCTATGGGACCTCGAGGACAAAAGCTAATTCATTGTAAACGTAACATGTCTGTAATATTAATATTATATTTGTGTATTATAAATAAAATAAACCACAGAGAAGCGGTATAAAATAATACTAAAACAATGAGACGTTAGAATGTAACAATCCCTTTAATTTTCACCCCAGATAATTATTTAATAATCTAGTATTTAACGCAGTCAAGACTAGCTCGTATAATACTAAGTAAAAGCTGACACAAATTAATGACATCGCTCAATATATTCCTGCCGTAATAATGTTAGACCTCACCATTATACTGACGCATTAAACTAGACTTGTAGTAAGTATAATAAAGAATTAATAATATCTAAGATATTCTATAGATAACATCTATATATAAATACCTGATGCAAAACTTTGGATCCCTTTTTACGAAAATTGCGGGAACGGAGGAGTATGAAATTTGGTACACTTATAGTTTATGTGTACGAGACGTGCAGAACGCTAATATTTTTCAATAATAATGCTTATAAAGTACATTAAATCAGTAAATAAAACATTACCCACACTACCGTGCATTTGACACACACAAACAGATATATTGATAATAACGATAAAAGATCACAGATGGCGCACTAAAAAGTTTGGAAACAAAGTTGGTCTTGAGAAATGAAGATGGCTTTCTTATAAACAAGATATTAAAATTTATTATGGTCGAATTTGGACCAATGGGCGACCACTAGTTCTTTTTGATAATAAAAAAACCAGAGATAATACTAGTTCATCGTTATATTATGACTGGGATCTTAATTCAAATGGAGGCTTCTACCGGCTACACATCAGAAAGAACATTATAATGACAACCACTGAAGCTATGTTAACATAGTATGTTAGTGATTTGACCTAGTAAAGCCTTATTTTATAATATCTAAGACATGCAAAGTGTAGAATTAGTAAAAGCAAAAGAAAAATGGGTAGCAATAGTTACCCCCTAAAATGACTTCCCCGCCGACGGGCACGTCCCGGGCGCCAGTGGTGCCGGAGCCGGCCCACTCGAGCTTGAGCGCGAGCGGGGGGCACCCGCCGTCGGCCCAGGCGGCGGTGTCAAATCGCGCGTGCGTGGCATTAGCGCGGATCCAACGCGTGTCCGCCGGCGCCACGGGCGGCCCGCCCGACGTGCGGATGGAGATCTCCGACCCGGGCGGCCCGCCCGCCGACCCGTACGCTCTATACGCAGACCCGCAGCGTAGCCCGGTCAATGTTACTGGACCAGGACTCGCTGATTGTACCCTCCATTCACCCTATTTGGATATAAAAACGAAAATTTCAAACATTGACCCATTTAGATGTCTGTATTTCCGGGTCGGAAACACGTCTAAAGTATAAGCTATTAGTATCATACTAGCATTGAATAAATAAATAGAAGTAAGTATCTTCACACCC
>NJDC01003968.1:219296-246130 GCA_002245475.1 Calephelis virginiensis
GGCGGCACTCCCCCCACCACACAGCGGAGCGCCATGTGCGCCCCCGCCGCGCCCACCGCCATGCCGCCGAACGAAGAGATCCGCGCCGGCGCTGGTGGTGGAACTTAACATGGTAGCTACATCACACTGCTTTTTATGTTAACGATAGGAACTAAACAGGCTGCTCTACTGATGGTATCTTCACGCCCCTATCCCCGAAGAGGTAGGCAGAGGTACAACCAAGGCACCCACGACTAGCCGAAGACACTAAGTCCAATGTAATAGGTGGCAAGCCTATCGCCAACCGGGCACATTTCCAATCCCGACCAACATTTTTTTATTAGAAAATTGGAAAAATCCAATTTTCTTTGTGTTGGCCGACCCGTGATTCGAATCCGGGACCTCATGCAGTCAAGTCCAACACCCGGATTTTTATGACAGTAAACAAAAACACAGCTCTCCTTATGGTAAGAGACAATTAAACTAGACCAGCCTTTCCCAAAGTGGGCGATAACGCCCCCTTGTGGGCGCTGGAAGCCTAGAGGGGGGCGATATAAATCTTGAAAAAAATGTTTTTTTTTAAACTAGGCGCAACAAATATGTTATTGAGGTTATTGACAAGAAAAAAACGAGGGGGGGGGCGCTACAAAACAACTGATTTTCAAAGTGGGCGTTACATGAAATAAGTTTGGGAACCTCTGAATTAGACAATTACACTAATTAAATCACTGGTCGTGCTGTGTAGCAACATAGCCGAGTAGGGATTTACAGCGTTAACTATTTCCCCTTATTATAATGTCAGACTTGCACAATAAATGACAAATTGTCATTCGAAGTTTTAGCGCCATCGAGAGAAAAGATGGTCGAAGTTTTTTCATAATTATTGAATTTCATGTTTATATTTTGTTCAGTCACAAACGAAGTAATCATAAAGAAATTAACGTATCGTGTATTTCCTCGTTGCCCCCAAATCTCACTATATGAGCTTGAGTAATGAGGCCACCGCTTTATTCAAGACTCTAACATGACGACTTATGACTAATTATTACAATAAAATTGAATTCCGATTTTTGTAAATTTGATGCAAATTTCTATTTGACTAATGGCAAAATACTAATGTGAATGCTAAAACCTAAAGAAAGAAAGTCTTGCACCCAGGCCATAGAGCAACGACGCGCCTTAAGACTCTATGGTGCCTATAGACCGTAGGCATAAAGTATAAATTTACATGTTGATTTTATATAGCCTAGTGAATTATTGAGTAGGTTATAGATCAGGTATCAATCAACATCATATCTTATACCCTTTACATTGTAAATGATTGAATAGCTGGAATAGCAATTACAATTTCAACAATATTATCTTAAGATCAGGGAATAATAGTCTTCAATTCGGAAGCAGAGATTAACCGAACTAATCTTCTAATACAAAACGGATTATCAAGGATAAACGGACTACCTGCTTCGTGTTTAACGATAATATTCTATTTACTTAAGCATCAGAATAGAACAGAATAGAATATATTTTTATTTACACTCACCTTACAAGAGGCACTTGTGGCGAGTCTATATAATACTAAAACTACCACCGGATCGGAACGCGGCCACTCACTGAGAAATTCTGGCAAGAAACTCAGCGGGCTTGTCTTTTTTTCCTTATTTTATACAAATTTATTAGTATTACATTACACAGTAAGATATTGGTATGAGGAGCAATTAATCCCAAGCACTCTTATCCGATAGATATTTAGCAATGTTATAGTAATCTTTTTATACAGTTTCACTTTGACACATGTTTTAAATTTGTTTAATGGCAGGTCTTTCATATAACTAAGATTTGAGACTTTAGTTTCAAGTAATAGAATGTTTAGTTTTAAAGCAATAGTATTTTTGTCGGATCATTGATTTCGGTCTGGTGTTAGATCACATGAAGCTCCGGGTTCAATTTCCAGATGGGCAACCCAAAATGTGTTTTCTTCAATCCATCACTACATAGTAAAACAAAGTCACTTCCTCAGTCCCTATGTCCCTTTGTATGCTTAAATCTTCAAAACTATGCAACGAATTTAATGCGTTAATTTTTAATAAATAAAATGATTGAAGGTCACCTCTATGGTCTAGCGGTTCAGTTGTCGGCAAAAAAATTTACGACCAACCCTTGGTCATCTTTGAACTTAAAAGAAGGAATACAGCAAGATAATCAAACTACCATTTGTTTCCGTGGTTGTAGGAACCAAGGGTTGGTCGTTACAAATCCAGATCAATTAGGTATTCTGTATCTATACTACTACTAGCTGTTACCCGCGGCTTCGCCCGCGATAAATTGAGTTGTAAGCTACCCTCTCAAGTTGGATCAAACTGCACATGGTGTGCGAATTTTATTATAATCGGTTAAGTGGTTTAGGAGTCCATTGAGGACAAACATTGTGACACGAGATTTATATATATTAAGATTAAAACTTAGATTATAAATGCGGCACTGTGTTTGTTTTTTCCTTTTACATTTTTAAAGAGAGGTGGAGACACATTTTTGAATATTATGTCTACCTTTTATTCGAATATCTAAATTTGTTTCCTGGGGAAGCTGATTTTAATACTTTTAATACCACACGTGGATCCAGACACTCTTAATACAAGAGACGATGTACTTCCCTGCTTGGGAGCTCTTAAGAGGCGAGCATAGGTTTACCAAATAGGTAATACCGTGATATGAATTATACCATGATAATATAGTGCTGTGCATTTTACCCAGTGATTATCATTAAAAAAATACTAAGGTCGGCTAGTTTCTATTATAAATAAAACTTACCTAATGCACTCGTCTGACAAGTGACAACAGAAGAGGGTGGTCCTTCCCCAACACTTGTGGCTGCTCGGACCCATGCCTCGTACGTCCTTCCGGCTCTTAACCCTCGTATTGACTTCATACATTCTGCGGAACTTCCTTCCCCCTCCGTACACACGTTCACTCGAGTTATGTTCGCTTCTTGTGACCTAAGTAATAGTTTTTTTTTATAGTTATAGTAAGGCAAACAAGCAGACGGATTTACTGATGGTAAGAAATTCACGCCGCCTAGAGACACCAAAGATGGTAATGGTGCGTTGCCAACCTGAGGTCAGGATCAGATGTCACGGTGTTAGTGATGATAAGCCTATGCTCGCCTTTTACGAGCTGTCTGGCAAGAAAAGCAGATGACCGTTGGTTGACTTTTGGGACCCGGGTTCGATTCCCGGGTCGGACAACAAAAAGAAAATTGGAGTTTTCCACTTTTCTATAAAAAAAAAGGTTACTTGGGGTTGGAAATGTGCCCGCTTGACGATAAGCTTGCCACCTATCACATTATGGGACTAAGTGTCCTCGATTAGTCGTGGGTGCCTTGGTTGTGCCTCTGCCTACCGCTTCGGGGATATGTGCGTGAAGATGCTTCTACATATCAACCTCTATATATGGAGAAAATCTATTGACAAAAAACGTTACTCTAAAATTCCCTCTATCTATAGTTAAGTTAAAACTTTGCCACAACAATGTCAGCGACTCTAACTTCAAAATGGAACGGAGGATTACTAATTTAGGAGCAATCTACCGGAGGCGAAATAATGAATTGACACTCAGTAGCGTTAAATCTTCGCTTTGACAATATCCTAGAGCTAAATGATGAAAACAGTTCAGGTGAGATATTAAATAATTAAAAAAAAAAGTATCTTCACACCCATATCCCCGAAGAGGTATGGCAGAGGCACAACCAGGGCACCCACAATGTGTCACCCACCTAAGTCTCACAATGTGATAGGTGGCAAGCCTATCGCTAACACATATCCAATCCCGAGCAACATTTTTTTATTAGAAAATTGGAAAAACAAAATTTTCTTTTTGTTGCTCGATTCGGGCTTCGAAACCGGGACCTCATGTAGTCAAGTCCAACACCTGAATCGCTAGTTTATTCTTGTGTTTATTAAAAAATGGTAATAATATTTTGTTATATAAGAGGTCAGTAAGCAAGCACACGACTCTCGTGACAGTAAGAGATATTCGTGGCCTATAGACACCATAGCTGTTACAGGTGCGCTGCTATCCTGTGACTAAGTTGCTAGTGGTCTTGGTTCGGCCTTGATCCCGGTTTAGCGTCGGACTTAACTTCTTAAGGTCCCGGTTTTCATTTCCGGGTCGGCCAATGAAAAAAATATACATACATATCCTCAAGGCAAGTCCCTTGCGTGGTAGCAAGAGAGTGCCTATCGAGTGCCAGATCCAGAATATAAATATAGAATTTAATCGCTTTTGTTGTCCAGTCGGCCAGTTGTTGGACTTGACTTCATAAGATCCTGGGTTCGATTCATAGGTTCGGCAAAACAAAAAGAAAATGGGGTTTTTCCAATTTACTACAAAATAAAAAAAATGTTGCTCGTTATGGGATATGTGCCCGGTTGGCAATAGGCTTGCCACCTTTGACATTGGGGGACTTAGTGTTTTCGGCTAGTCGTGGTTGCGCCTCTGCTTACCTCTTCGGGGATATGGGCGTGAAGATACTACTAATACTAGAAAATACGCATTTTCACTTATCTAATAAAAATAACGTTGCTCAGGGTTGGATATGTGCCGGTTGGCAATAAGCCTGCCCACATTGTAGAACTCTTCAGCTAGTCGAGGGTTAACTTGATAGTGCCTGTATTTACATCTTCGTGGATATTGGTGTGAAGATATGTTCCTTCCTTTACTTGAAGTTAAAACTACTATAAGGAACATTGTCGTGAAACATTTCTTTTCTTACTTATAAAATAGTAGTGAAAACTATTATAGGTATATGGTGATTATATAACAATGACTTACCCTGAAAGGTCCTTTATGTAGAGGGAGTAGTGTGTGAGTTTCCCGTTAGGCTCATGAGGAGGAAGCCACGACGCTCGAAGCGACCGTTCACTCAATGCAATCAATTTCATCCCACCCGGCGCACTCGGCACTAAATCATATAATAATTTGTGAGAACGGTCAAGGTCTCAGAGTTTCAGCGCCCTAAAACGTGTGTCAAAGATACTTAATACTTGAACATTTAGAAATGTATTAGCACATTTCAGATTCAAATCTTTATATTTTGGAGATTTTAAATTTTTTTCTATAAACAATATGTTTCGATGTAAATGGATAATCCTATAGTTAAATGTTTTAATAACCCCCCTTTTGAAATCTATATTATACAGTACAGATATGATTATGTCAGATTTCTTGCTCTTGGTTAAACAAACACACTGATACACACACACACACACACACACCATTAAAAGAGGCTGTTTTTCCAAACATAGGCAAATTTCTGTACAGCAGTATCACCAGTGGGCTTGACTTATATAACATATATTATGTGCACCTCTGACAAACTGCCTGGTAGTGAAACATAATATGGTCTATTCTACTCAGCGGTTCGGAACATCACGGGGAAATTACACAACTACTGTGAGTTAAATGTATATTTTGTCATCTATATTTATACTAATAAAGAGAAAATATTTGATTTTTGGTAGTTTGAAATGAATAGGCTCCGAAAATTCTTTCACTCTTCGAATGCTACATTATCCCTGAGTGATATAAGCTTTGTTTCATCAAAATCGGTGCAGAAAAAGCCAAGTTACGCAGGCGAAGCTGCGTAAAACTGCTAGTCTCAAATAGAGGTCATATTACAGAAGAACAATTAAGATTAAAACATTAAACAAAGTTATCATCGACACGCTTTTTGTTATTTGTAACAAAAGACGTAAAATGTATATTGTTACAAAGAACATTAACGCCAAGTTCGCGCAAGTTGAACCTGCAGAAAGTTGAAATTAAACTTATGACAGATGACGTTGCTTGATCGTGCAAAGTTTTGGAATCAGGTAACATTATAGAGATTTATGTGTAAGTTTACTAACAGGTTGTTTGTTTGAAATTCTGATATGTATTAAACATTTGATTTTAGAAGCTTTACAACATTATAGACAGTATGGATTGTGTCGCGTAATTTTAACAGAATAGCTGTATTGATTGTGTCGGTTAATTTTAACAGAATATCAGTATGGATTGTGTCGCGTAATTTTAACAGGATAGCAGTATATATTGTGTCACGTAATTTCAACATAATATCAGTATGGATTATGTCGCGTAATTTTACCAGAATAGCAATATAGAATGTGTCACGTAATTTCAACATAATAGCAATATGGATTATGTCGCGTAATTTTATCACAATAGCAGTATGGATTGTGTCGCGTAATTTTAACAGAATAGCGGTATGGATTGTAGTGTCACGTAATTTTAACAGAATAGCAGTATGAATTGTGTCGCGTAATTTTAACATCCATTGTACTAACCCCCTTACTAATAAAACTTAAACGCCCGTTGATCTGGTGTGTAACTTTATTTTTGTTAGGCAAAGTGAATTTTAGGCAAAGTGAAAAAACTTCAATACAATAACCCTAAGAGGGTTAACTTTAAGCTTAACTCTTTTTACTGTTTACTCTTTACTTATAAGTGTTTAAGTTTAATTTTATTTTTCTTTTGGAGTCTGTATAAATAACCTATCTCGAATAAAAAAATATTTAATTTGAATTTGTTTG
The DNA here is from genome assembly GCA_002245475.1 of Calephelis virginiensis. Taxonomy (NCBI): domain Eukaryota; kingdom Metazoa; phylum Arthropoda; class Insecta; order Lepidoptera; family Riodinidae; genus Calephelis; species Calephelis virginiensis. The sequence continues at coordinate 225,863 of NJDC01003968.1, forward strand.
ATAAGTCGTCCGTTGAAACATCCGTGTCATTTTAAATATGTATTCTAAAAAATATGTAGATACTAAGATATTCTCCCAATCCTATGATGATTTAAAAGTGTACCGACATTTTTGTTGTAAATCTTTGAATTTACAACAAAACTGTATTTAAAACTTTTGAGGTAGCGAAGTTGAAAAGTCCATTTCATTTCGAAAACGATAAGTTTATCTGTCCGTTTTAGCACACTCGCTACCATGAGTGAAGCGTGGAAGCGTGACGTTTCTATGAAGGCGATATTATTACATTTGTTAACCAACATTCGAATATCATTCAGTGGCCGAATAAACTAATAGCAAATCTACCGCTGCAATACAAATATATCGATGAGAACTAGACAAAAAATAATCCTAAAGTATTCATAAACGCTCTTATTAAACTCGGAGTAAAGTACTCTCAGGTTCAACCTGATGTATTCTTTATTACAACGTGATACAGAGACAATAACAATAACTTTACTTTACTCCTACTTTAGTCAATGTTTATTAATTAGCCGTGTTGGTCCGGGCTCCTTTGCAGAATAGACCATCCTGCCTGGCAGCTCGTAAAATGTGAGCATAGGCTTACCGTCACTAACACCGTGACATCTGACTAGGTGGTGGGTTTCGCAGCGACTCACCCGGATTGGTACCACTGCCTTACCTATTCCTGCCGCCATAACGTCATGACTTGTTCAGGTTTGGAGGGTAAGATAGCCAGTAAACTTACTTTTACTCGAGGCCTAACATTGAGGCCTCAGGTTGGCAACGCACCATTACCACCTTTGGTGTCTCTAGGCGGCGTGAATTTCTTACCATCAGGAAATCCGTCTGCTTGTTTGCCTTCCAATATTCTAAGAAAAAAAAATGAGACGATAACGATATCAAATTGTGAAGTGAGAAGTAATAACTAGAGTCAATATTTTTTTCTTGTCGACTTCATCTGAATTTATTAAAGCTGAAAACTTTGCTATGGCCTTAATTTACATTTTTTTAAAGATACGTATGTATTAAGTATAATATTTTTTTCTATATCTATATTTAAATTTACTTCTTTTTAATGATAATAAAAGCGACAAAAGCTTACGTAAATTTATTGTCTTGTTATATCATACACGAAACATATATACGTATAATAAATATTTTTTTATATCTATATCTAAATTTACTTCTTGTTAATGATAATAAAAGCGACAAAAGTTTACGTAAATTTGTTGTTTTGTGATATCATACACGAAACAAATAAACATAAAAATGGCTGCTACTACAATAGACAGCCTAAAAGCATCTTACCGTCTTCATCCGTTCTGCAAACTTGTGGGGCTGATAATGGGCCTTCCCCAGCGGCGTTGTGGGCTCGCACTCTCAATTCGTATTGAGCGTATGAAGTGAGTCGGGATACAGTGGTTTCCTCACCCTGTAGAAATGTATACTTGTATAGCCAAACGGAATTTCAATTCAATAACTAGGTTAATAAAAAAATAAAAGTGACAAATGGAGTGTTATATTGATTTCAATTACTTTGTTAATAATAAAATTGAATGTGACAAACGGAGTATGACGTTGGTACACACTTATAACTTAAATTCAATAACTTGGTTAATAATACATTTGATTATGACAAAAGTAGTACGATGTTTGTACACCCTTTTAAATTAAATTCAATAACTTGGTTAGTTATAAATTTGATTATGACAAACAGAGCATGATGTTGGTTATACACTTACAACTTAAATTCAATAACTTGGCTAGTAATCAATTTGATTATGACAAAAGTAGAACGATGTTGGTACACCCTTATAACTTAAATTCAATAACTTGGTTAGTCATAAATTTGATTATGACAAACAGAGCATGATGTTGGTTATACACTTACAACTTAAATTCAATAACTTGGCTAATAATCAATTTGATTATGACAAAAGTAGAACGATGTTGGTACAGCCTTATAATTTAAATTCAATAACTTGGTTAGTTATAAATTTGATTATGACAAACAGAGTATGATGTTGGTACACCCTTATAACTTAAATTCAATAACTTTTGTTAACAATAAACTTGAATATGACAAATGAAGTATGATGTAGGTACACAGTTATAACTTAAATTCAGTAACTTTGTTAATAATAAAATTTAATAATGAGAAATGGAGTATGATGTTGGTACACACTTATTACATAAATTCAATGACTCTGCTATTATCATATCTGTTAATGACAAAATATAATATAACACAATTAAAACTTACATTCAATTATTTAGCTAATATTAAATGTAATATAGTGTAATGTACGCTTATAAATCAATTAATATCTTTTTTTGCTTTGCTTGAACTTTCTTTAGATTTATGGGTTAAGAAAACGAACAAAATCACGACTCTCCTTTTTTAAGAGAAAGCAAACGGGCAAGTGGGTCTCCTGATAAGCGATTACCACCGCCCACGGAAACCGCAACTTCAGGAGTATCACAGATACACTGCCGTTCTTTAGAAATGAGTACACTCTTTTCTTGAGGAATTGGTAAGAAATAACAGTGGCTTGTAGACATCGTAAAATATAAATCGTGAAAATTTTTAACAGCCCATTATACATATAGCAAAAGAACTTTGAAAAAAGGGATATGATAGAACACAGAATGGGTAGTACTGATAATTTCCCATCGAGTATTCGTATATCAATTTTTAGCCTACAAGATTGTATCAATTGTACCCAGTAAATCCAAAATTATAAATACATCCCACTTACCAAATCTCAATCTCATAAATGTGAAAGTTCGTTTCTAAGCTTTCGAGGCTTAGCGGATTTCGTGAAATTTAGCATACGCTTAGGTTGTATTATGGAAATGAACGTAAAGTAACCTTTTCATGTTTTTTGAATCCATGTCAGTCTATTGATACAGAAATTTTGGTACGAAATTCGCTAAACTACGCAAATCGCAAATAAATTTCATGCTGATTCGATATTTAGTAAAAAATATAATTTACATACATACATATCTTCACGCCAAGTCCCTTACGGGGTAGGCAGAGAGTATCGAGTGTAATGTAATTTAAAAGTTGGATTGTTTTAAGACAATGAAAAAGCACTCCTCATAGTAAGAGATATAGATGACCTAAAGACACCGAAGATGTTATAGGTGTGTCGCTGTCCTGTAGGCCGGTTGTTAGACTTCTTATGCAAGTCTACTTGCTACTAGCCTTCGTACCAGATTTTCTGGTCACTGTCATTATCGTAGGAAGAAAAGATAAGGCAGTGGATCTCTACCTGGGAAAGTTGCTGTATAGCTTTCTAACATCAGTGACCATGATGTTAATGATTTATTTAACTTTAAAATACCTAAGCAGTAATGCAGATAGTCTATTCTGCACAGCGGACCAAGACAAAACGGAATACGACAATGGCGGAATCAATCCGGGTGAGCTATTACCAATACATTACCATCTGGTTATGGCTGACAGCACTAGTTAAATAATCCAACAACTTAAATAATAAGATAACCTCCAGTGCGCAATGGGTTTATCACATACCGATGCTGGATTCAAATTACGAATATAAAATAATTTATTTAATAACAAAGTTATCTATATATTAACACGTGATGCCAAAACTTTGGACCCCTTTTTACGAAAATTGCGCGGACGCAGGAGCATAAAATTTAGCACACTTATAGTTTATGTATCGGAGAATACTAATATTTTTTTTAATAACAATGCTTATAAAGTACATTAAGCCCATAAATAAAACATCACCCACACTACGATGCTTTTGACACACACAAACAAATAAATTGATAATGACGATAAAAGATCACAGATGGCGCACTAACTATTCAGGCAAACAAAGAAGTTGGTCTTAAGAAATGAAGATGGCGTCCCCATCAACAAGATATTAAAATTTTGATATTAAAATATTAAAATGGTTGAATTTAGACCAATGGGCGACCACTAGTCTGAATAAATTGGTTTATAAATTTGTCTGAAGTGACAGCCCTGGCTACCACCCCATTTTTTTAATTTACGTTACTACAGTATTGATATTTACTACTCTGTTGTATCCATGCACGTCTCAATTTATGTGCTAGTACTAGCTGTTACCCGCGGCTTTGCTAGCGTGACAGTCAATATGTTGACTGATTAGAACCCATTAACAATGAATGAATTTGATATAACCTTTCATCCCCTTAGGGTTAGATTTTCCAGAAGTGCTTAAATATATATATTCTCATTTTTAATAAGTGGTCCAATAATAAAATTTCATATTTCTAACTTAAAAATGACGGTTTTCCACACAAACTTTAAAGCGCTATTTCACCAATAGGGTAGAATATCCCAAATTCGGTCCATAGTGGGTGTCTACTGAATAAAAACACCCTACTCACCAAATTTCATGGCTGTATCTTTTTTCGATTTATTTATTTTTATTTTTTATTGGAAGGCAAACAAGCAGACGGATTTCCTGATTCGAAATTCACGCCCCCTAGAGACACCAAAGGTGGTAATGGTGCGTTGCCGACCTAAGGCCCGGATGTTAGGCCTCGAGCAAAAGTAAGTTTACCGGCTACCTTACCCTCCGAACTGGAACACGTCATAACGTTATGGCGGCAGGAATAGGTAACGGTGGTACCAATCCGGGCGGGTCGCTGCTAAACTCTACCACCTAGTCAGATGTCACAGTGCTAGTGACGGTGAGCCTATGCCCGCCTTTTACGAGCTGCCTAGCAAGGAAGGCAGATGGTCTATTCTACAAAGGAGCCCGGACCAACACAGGGAGACAATCTCCTTACAATTTTTGCTCGTTTGCTCGGCGATGATGACTCAGCCAATCAGTACATGTTATGAAGAATAGAATAGAATAAAAATATTTATTCACATTCACCTTACAAGAGGCACTTGTAACGAGTCTATATAATACTAAAAACTACCACCGGATCGGAACGCGGCCACACACTGAGAAATTCTGGCAAGAAATTCAGCGGGCTTGTCTTTTTTCCTTATTCTATACAAATTTATTAGTATGACATCTTATATTATTATTTTATATATAATAAGGTTTAATACTAGTTATTATCAAAGTGAACTTACTTGTACTCTCAAGTGCGCGTCTTGAGTAGGTAGCAAGGGGTCTGCGTCGAGTCTCGTGTATTGTAAGGTGTAATGAGTTATTTGGCCTCCCCTTGCGTCTAAAGCAGGCGGGCGCCATGACACACGGAGGGATGATGAACTACTTGCCATACATGCGAGATTCTCTGGACCGCCACTTGGAGCTGTTAACAATAGACATACATTTTTATTGTAAGCTAGCTGACCCGTTCATTTTGCTTGATGTCAACAGCTGCTAACAGCTTGTATGAATTTAGCATTATTTGGCCATTTTTGTTGCAGTTTATTTTTCATAAGAACATTCTCTTGATAGCATATATAAACTTGCATTATCGTTGGTCGAGTGGCTAGCGTACACTCCTAATTACACCGATCAAACGCGAGGCTCAGGTTCGATTTCCGACGGGACAGGCATTTGTGTGATGAACATTTAGATGTCTGCATTTCTGGGTCTGGGTGTTTATTAAATTTATCTTGGTATCTATTTAAGTATTTACATGTATTAGAATCGTTAACTAACACCCATAACACAAGCGTGTAATTTACTTACTTTGGGGTTAGATTCAATATTTTGAGGATTTGTCCAGGGATATTTATTATTATTACTATTAATTGTGCATTTACCCATATCGCATAAAAATTTTCGTAATCACAGTTCCATTAGCCATACTAACATAAAAAATGCTACATTGCATATCCGAAAATAATTTTCAAAACTAGCTAAGTCCACATTTATACAAAAAAACATACTACCAAAATATCGAGACAAAAGTTAAATATTTTTAAAAATATCCCTATTTATGCACCTAAACTAATATTAATATTGTTTAATTTTAAATCTGACGCTATTGGATTACGATATTTGTAGTCATAATTATCAGTTCTTATGACACATTATATCGTAAATAGTAAAGTGTACATCCGTATGTAATTTTTAAAACTAGTTAAGTCCACTTTCATACTAAAAATTTAAACTACAGAACCGAAAACATCCAGACGAAAATTAAGTATTCTCATTAATATCCCTAAAATGTACTTCATCATATGTGTCATTGCGTTATGCCTAAACGGATGGACCGATTTCCAATTTAAAACCAATTAATTGATGTGACATACAAATTAAGCGTCGTAATTTTATGTGGTTGGGTTGTAAATAAAGTTCAAAAATCAGGATAAGATTATGTACATAAACTTTAAAGTTTAATATGTTATTTCACCTTTCGGGTATGAAGTTTTGAGCGTTAGTTAGACTATTTATAATATCTGTAAATTATTAGTATATATTATCAAACAAATAATAACAAAAGAAATCAGAATGCGCGTTTATAAATCATAGCTAAGTTTATATTTTGTAAAAAAAGTTTTGTAAAAAGTAATCTTTTCAAAAAAAGATAACAAATATAACTTTTCAAAATAAGATAATTATATTAGTGCGAATAAGATACAATGCGATATAGAAATAGTCGACGCCCACAGCTTCCAAAACCATTACGTCACTATCTTATGGTCAGGATCTTTAGTATATGAAATCTACAAGTCAACCGTTCACCCCATCCTTCAGCAAGGAACAAAACTATGGCGAGAAGCCTATGTCCGCAGAGACCACAACTATGTAGCTGGAAAAACTAGAGGGGCACTACCAACCTGGGCCAGCTGCTGTACAGCACTTTCTCATTTGTTTTCAACTATTCAACTTATTAATGCAAAGTATTTTAAAATCTAACAAGTGTACATTTAAAAACCATATACTTACGTTACGTCCTTTTTGATGAACATAATTTTTGACAGACTTTAAAGAAGAAAGTTATATTATATTCATTTCCGATGTTTAATATTGATTTTGACCGATTTAATTTTTTTTTAAAAATGCCTTTGTTTGAAATCGGGTCTTTAGCTATATGCATATCAAATTAGCCGTGAAAGAATAACAGACTGACAGACAGATTTTTTTATTTAAAATATTAAGTATGGATTTTGAAAAGGCGTACTCCCGAGGTAGTTCCATTTGCTACCAAGTCTGAATCCGACGATAGGATGCCAGAGAAATAGAGAAAAAACTCATATTTTGTATATTTTGGTGATATCATTATTGAAATAGAAGTTGTATTGGTTTAAATTTTTTAATAAGAAAAACGGAACTTGTTTAATACAACTTATAGGCAACCGTCTGCTTGTTTGCCTTACAATATCATAAAAAAAATGTCTCCATGTTGGTCCAGGTCCATTGAGTAAAATGCCTGTCTGCTAGGCAGCTTGCAAGAGGCGAGCACTAGTTACTAGTGGCAGAATGCTACACAAATTGGTGGGGTGCTACCGCCTTAAGAATTCTGCAGCCATTATGGCCGTGCCGTCATGTTCCGACCCTAAAGGTAAGGGTAGCTGGCAGAGTTACACAATAGACCAAGAATTCCAACCACAGGACAGCGACGCAGCTACAACATCTATGGAGTTTACAGACCACGGTTATCTCTTACCTCTCACATAAAAAAGGATACTAGTTGTGTTCTCGGTATGTCGACAAATTAAATAATCATGTTATTTCATAACTAATGCTTAAAAGTCCAAAAAGGTATAAACCTTTTTGATATCTAAAGTTTTATTCCACACAAGAATAAAATTTGCAACTAACAACATTCTTTTCATTTTCGTTCAAAGCGTTACAAAAAGTTCAAGGATTTTAAAAGCGTAATAAAAAGAAAGGTTGCTGAGGCTGACGCCAGCACAATTCGTACGGCGTCGCTTTGCTCCGGTGAAGTTACAGTAGCTGGGGGAGCAAACTATACGTTTCAGAGTAATTAAATGGAACATGCTGCCAAGTCCTCTGCAATATACCTCGAGGTGTTTTTGAACTGAATTTTTGTAACAAAAATCACTGCTATGTTCAAACGAAAATTTTATTTGTGATTTGGGTAACGTTATTTGAAAATTTTGAAATTATTTCTGTCGATTGATATTTATGAAGTACTAGCCGAGTCGTCGAACTTCGTGTCGCTTCACATTAACAGCTACTTACAGTTTGTATAAAAAATAAAACATTCAATAAAACATTGTTTTTTACAATTTTCTCTGCGATTTGTCCGGTTTTCTCTTCCTGACAAAAACCGACACAAAAAAAGAATTAACAAAATCGATTTATCCGTTTAGGCGTGATACGATGACCACGCGAAAAGGGGATACATTTTGGTATATAATATAGACTAGCTGACCTGAGTCTGAGAGCTGAGTGATTTTAGTAAAATAATTGGGGTGAGTCGCCCTTATCATTTAGGGGATGAAAAATAGATGTTGGCCGATTCTCAGACCTACCCAATATGCTCACAAAACTTCATGAGAATCGGTCAAGCCGTTTCGGAGGAGTAAAGGAATGACCATTGTGACACGAGAATTTTATATATTACTAGCTGCTACCCGCGGCTTTGCTCGCGTAGTGAAATTATTTAATATTTAGCTCTCCACTACAATTCTTTAAGGAACTAAGCTCTCAATAGGAAAAAAATCCCGTGATTTTTTAAACATACTTTATTGGTTCTCCACTCCTATTGGTCTTAGTGTGATGATATACAGCCTATAGCCTTCCTTGATAAATAGGCTATCTAAAATTAAAAGAGTTTTTCAAATCGGACCAGTAGTTCTTAAGATTAGCGCGTTCAAACAAACAAACTCTTTAGCTTTATAATATTACTATTTGATTAAACCAGTTTCATCTGTTTAAAAAACTATTTTAAATTAGAAAGAAACTAAATAATATGTACTTAGTTATAACACTTAAACTTGCTTTTTTATTAGTTACTAGCTGACCCGGCAGACGTTGTCCTGCTATATTTTTAATGTGATTTTACTAAAAAAACTTGGGGTGAGTCACCCTTATCACTGAGGGGTATGAAAAATAGATGATGGCCGATTCTCAGACCTACTCAATATGCTCACAAAATTTAATGAGAATCGGTCAAGCCGTTTCGGAGGAGTACGGTAACGAACATTGTGGCACAAGAATTTTATATATTAGATCAGAAGATTTATCGTTCTCATTGCGTATTGTGGTATTTTTGCGATATTTAAGCGATGCGGCTGTGATCGCCTACATTCATTCAAATACGTGTTGTGTTTTTTTTTTTTAATTTCTCAATGCTAATTTTTTTGGCTAACCTCCCGTGTAGTTTAGCGACTTGATAATTGCAAGTCTAACTAAATTGACTGACGACCAACACCAACACCAGAGTTGGCCATATTGGTCCAAGTTTCTCAGTTGTTGACTTACCAAACTTCGACGAGGGAAAATATCAAATGTATTTAACTATCATGTTATTTATGGGCTACATTTCCATTTAGTCTCATAGAAAAGTATGATCTAAATCTATAAATAATAATCATGACATTATCAATAAAGCCGAGGAGACCTAAGTTGACATTCAACGATGAAACACTCAGATATTATCCGAGGGTGATGTCAAGTGTTTCCGGAACCGGCGTCTTTGTATGAAAAGGGTTTGAATGTGGTGGAAGCCAGACACCTAAATCGCTACCAGGGTTGTGAGATTTGGCACTCAACCTACCTATCTCGTAAGGGACTTGGTGTGAAGATATGTAAATATGTATGTATTTTCAATAATCTTCGATAGCACCTATCGCCTCTGTGGTCTAGCGGTCTGGCATCAGACTTAACTTCTTTAGGTCCCAGCTTCAATCCCCGGGTGGGGCATAAAAAAAATAGAAAACGAGTATTTTCAATTTTCTGATAAAAAACGTTGCCCGGGATTGGATATGTGGCCCGGTTGGCGATAGGTTTGCCACTTACAAACTGTCGGTTGGCGATAGGTTGTTGGACTTAGGTGCCCTGATTGTGCCTCTGCCTTATTCGTTAACATGAGCGTGAAGACACCTTTTCGTAATGTAGCTAAGAACAATCTGATTATATCGAATTATATCTCCTTGTTCAGGAGTTTTGAAGTCCAAGTTGACAACTTTTAAAGAACGTCTCAAATTTCAATTGGTCTATGTTTTCTAAGATATTGAATCTATACGTTAATGCTATTATATGTATATTGTGTCCTAAGTAAAAGTTTTTGTATAATTAACGTATATCAAATTTTTTGTCTATACTGATATCCATACTTCTATACTAATATTATAAAGAGAAAACGTTTGATTATCATTTTTGGTTTGTTTGAAATGAATAGGCTCCGAAACTAATTAACCGATTTCAAAAATTCTTTCACCTTTAGAATTCTACATTATCCCTAAGTGACATAGGCTTTGATTAATCAAAATCGGTGCAGTAAAAGCCAAGTTAAGCAGGCGAAGCTGCATGAAACTACTAGTGGTTTATATTTATCACTAATATATTAATCCTTCTTTTTAAATATTTTTTTATTATGTAATCATTTAAAATTTCAAGGAAAAATGCATAAGGCTAGTGATCTAATTTTCCAAATAAAAAAAAGTGTGTAACTCATGAAAAATACAATTTGGGCTACTTTAAATCAGAAACCGGGCTACTACTCTCATTTTAATCTTCTAATCTTCTTATAAATAAAAATCAATTGCTGTTCGTTAGTCTCGCTAAAACTCGAGAAGGGCTGGACCGATTTGGCCAATTTTGGTTTGGAATTATTTTTGAAAAGGAAAGGTTTCAAAGATAAGAAAAAAGAAAACTAGGAGAAATAACATTTTAAGTTTTCCCATATAAACAGAGCAGGTGGAACAAAGTTCGACGGGACAGCTGGTTTTTTTTTTTATATAACAATTTACACGAATTGATTCTAACCCTAATTATATACTTGTGTTATGGGTGTTAGTGAACGATCCTAATACATCTATGTATTAGAATCGTACTTTAATAGATACCAGAATAAATTTAATAAACACCCAGACCCGGAAACGCAGATATCTTTATCACACAAATGCCTGCCGCCGTCGGGAATCGAACCCGAGCCTCGCGGTTGGTTAGTGTAGTTAGGCGTGTACGCTAGCCTCTCGACCAACAAGGTTTCAACAAATTAATAAAAACATCTTCACAACATACGAGTAACTTTAATAAGTTCATTTCCATCTGTAGATCAATTATTAATATTGACAGTACAACAAAGATTTCAGTGACGTAAAGGAGAAAGTTCTCAGTTAATTTCAAAAAAGCGAATAGGTAATTATACGATTAAAAAGTATTTTTAATCACATCAAAGACCGACGAATAAAAGGACTGAGTGGGATAAAAGTGCTATCAATTTGTTCCAAACCGTTTGACCTGGATCGAAAAGGCCACGGTCCAATTAAGCCATTTTGCATTTTGATGGAGAAATTTACGATGGCCGCTTGGCGCTACGAAATACGAATATATTTAACAACAAAACTTATGAGTACAACTTTGAATGCTTTTAAAATTTACTTAACTTATTAAATAATGAGTGTTGCGAAGTTATTTTGGTGCTTTTAACTTTTTCAATTTATATAAAGATGTTATGAATAAGGTTATTTACGAAATCGTCTATGCTTTGTATTTGTATTGTGTTATCACACCTTTGTAACTTTAAGTTAAAGCTCTTTATAAATATAGGTAAGAGAATATCGAAAGAGCTATGAAGATTTTGGCTTACCTAGTTTTCGGCAATTTGGTTTTCTTTTTTCAAAATTGGGTCCACTGATAATTCTTTCAAAAATGGATAACTAATATCATCAATACAAATAAAAATATTTTTAGAAAAAACTCGTTAAATGTCACATTTCGAAGATAAAAAGAACTAAAGAAAATATCGAAAGGGCTATGAAGATTTTGGCTTACCTACTTTTCGGCAATTTGGTTTTTTTTCAAAATTGGGTTCACTGATAATTCTTTCAAACATGGATAACTAATATCATCAATACAAATAAAAATATTTTTAGAAAAAACTCGTTAAATGTCACATTTCGAAGATAAAAAGAACTAAAGACAATATCGAAAGGGCTATGAAGATTTTGGCTTACCTACTTTTCGGCAATTTGGTTTTTTTTTTTTCAAAATTGGGTTCACTGATAATTCTTTCAAAAATGGATAACTAATATCATCAATACAAATAAACATATTTTTAGAAAAAACTCGTTAAATGTCACATTTCGAATATAAAAAGAACTAAAGAGAATATCGAAAGGGCTATGAAGATTTTGGCTTACCTACTTTTCGGCAATTTGGTTTTTTTTATCAAAATTGGGTTCACTGATAATTTTTTCAAAAATGGATAACTAATATCATCAATACAAATAAAAAATATTTTTAGAAAAAACTCGTTAAATGTCACATTTCGAAGATAAAAAGAACTAAAGACAATATCGAAAGGGCTATGAAGATTTTGGCTTACCTACTTTTCGGCAATTTGGTTTTTTTTTTTCAAAATTGGGTTCACTGATAATTCTTTCAAAAATGGATAACTAATATCATCAATACAAATAAAAATATTCTTAGAAAAAAACTCGTTAACAACAAAACAAATAAAAATATTCTTAGAAAAAAAACTCGTTAAGTGTCACATTTCGAAGATAAAAACAATTAAAGTTTTACTATCATAGGTTACGGACTTGACGGGGTTCAGAGTGCTGAGTGTGAGTTTCGCACGAATTTACTTTACTACCGCGTTTGCGTTTGGACGATCCAAATGTATGGAATAATTTTTATTGCTTCGACTATCCGCTAGAGGCGCTGACAATAACTCCATACATCAAGGTCGCTAAACGTAAACGCTATAGTAAAGTAAATCATTTCAAAAACTCATACTAGGCACACAGACAAGTTTACAAAGTTACAACTTTGGGAGCTCATATCTTCGAAATCTTTATGCGTTCTTATTTCTTGGTTGTATTGATGTTAGCTATCCATTTTTGAAAGAATTATGAGTGAACGTGATTTAAAAAAAAAACAAAATGGCGGACAGTAGGTAAACCAGGCTTCATACAAAAATCTTTAAGGCTCTTTAAATAAACAATTTTTACACTTTTTTTTACATAACACTTGTTATTTTCCTAAAAACTAGTTATTTAACATAAGCAGTCAACCAGTTCCTTTTTTCACAGAATCATATTTTTTGTCTTATTTGCGCCTCTTGGTAATTATAGTAAGAAAACAACTGTAAAACACGGACAACTTATGTCTAATTCAAATTCAAATTATGTTTATTTCACGTTTACCTATAAGAGGCACTTGTGACGCGTCTATATAATACTAAATCTACCACCGGATCGGAACGCGGCCTCACACTGAGAAGATCCGGTAAGAAACTCAACGGGCTTGTATTTTTTTTTATCCAGCTGTCCGGGTGTTGGACTTGACTGCTCCCGGGTTCAAATTCCGGGTCGGGCAACAAAATTGAAATTGATTTTTCCAATTTTCTAATAAAAAAAATTGCTTGGGATTTGATATGTGCCCGGTTGACGATAGGCTTGCCACCTATCACATTGTGGGACTTAGTGTCTTCGAATAGTCGTGGGTGTCTTGGTTGTGCCTCTGCGTACCTCTTGGCTATGGGCTTGAAGATACTTACATTATATTTATAAGAGAGAAAGACTAGTAGCCACTACGAATAAAAGAAAAAAATAGGTGTCCTGACCTTAAATACATTTACATTTTGTCGAAAGCATTAATTCTTACTTAATGTCGCACTCTAGCGCAATATTTTTCATAATGTTTGTACTTAATTAAAGTAAGTATCAATACTAACATATGAAAGTAATACACAAATCTTAATATTTTAAATTAACTTAATGTTAAAAGCGAAGTTATGTGATTTGATTTCTTTGGCTTATGTTACCATAGTGCGCATCTTAGCCCTGCTATTAATAGTGGAATTAAGAACAACTGTCGTTTTTGAACACCTTATACCAGAGCAAAACTCGAAAAGCACCAGTTGCCCTGTACACTAAAATAATGTAACACTTTTATGATGTACTAGTTGCTACCTGTGGCTTCGCCCGCGTTTTCACAGAAACCCGGTGTGCGATCGGGATTAAAAATAGCCTTTATGTTAATCCAGGTCACAATCTATCTGTCTTCCAAATTTCAGACAAATCCGTTCAGCCATTCGAGCGTGAAAGAGTAACAAACATCCATACATCCATACTTACAAACTTTCGCATTTATAATATTAATTGGATATTTCCTTTAATAAAAATAATAAATGTATGTATTCTTTGCATAACACTCGTACCTAGAAGTCATTATTCTGAACGATATTATATTTTAGATGAAAATGTCTCTGAATATTTCACATAAATCTCGCAAACACATTAAGCCAGCGGCTGAACAATGGGTTACAATTGTCATACGATGTATATTGTTCTTTTATTTTTGAGCTCACAACAAAAGAAGAGATGCAATAAATTTAAAATATTGTATCTGTTGCTATAAATAGTGTGAGTGGTATCATGGATACACGGAGAATAAACTATGTTATAGTAGCGGCACGCTATAATGGCCGGTTTGACACATTACAATGTTGATGTGAATTTCCAATATATTATAAATAAATGTATCATAAATTGCGCTGACGGAGGAGTATGAAATTTGGCGCACTTTTAGTTAATGTGTAGGAGAAGTGCAGAACGCTAATATTTTTAATGATAATGTTTATAAAGTACATTAATTTAAAAATAAAACACTACACGTACTACCATGCATTTGACACACACAAACAAATATATTGATGATAACGATAAAAGATCACAGATGGCACACAAACTATAATCATACAATTTGGAAACAAAGTAGTTAGTCTTGAGAAATGAAGATGGCATTCTTATCAACAAAATATTAAAATTTATTATGGTCGAATTTCGACCAATAAGCGATCACTAGTATAAATAAATACGAGTCGAGTCTTTCTTTAAAATTTACCCCAGGCACAGGGCAAGTGCTAAAATAAAAATACGTTACGAGTCGAGTGCATAAGTTTTTGTACTTAAGCAGTATGGTACTAGCATATTATGATACTATAAAAGAGTCTGTTATAGTAGTTACTGTATGTTTTTAATAAATTGAGAATATACATTTTGACTTGGGTATTAAAAACGTCAGAACGTGCCGTTAGTATAATTTTTTTTTATTTTAAATACAATTCAAACGAAATAATTCAACGTTACGAGGCATCCAGGAAAGTTGGTAAATAACCAAACTCACTAATTTACTTAGACTGGTTCTATAAACTACTAACAATATTTTGAGTTCAGCCCAGTTGAAAGAGCACTTGCGAGCTCAGCATTTTGGTAATACTTTCTGTAAAAGAGCATTTAGTTTCCGACAAATTTGATGTGGAAAGTTTGTTCCGCACAAAAGCGCAGGAGATATTTTTATGGAAAACCTGATAGAAAATAGTGATGTTGTCATGAACATTCATAATATAAATAATTTAAGCTGAAACTGAAAACAACCGACTCCAATTTTACTGCCACGTTGCGATTGTCACGATGCATTCTTTTTTCGAAAGATTGCAAATAATTTTAAGTGATGCTCTCCCTTGAATTTTATCGATAAAGCATCAGATATCGATTGTAAACTTAAAACTACCGACTCCAATTTTATTGCCACGTTGCAATTTGATAATTCTTTCTTCAAAAGAGATGCTCCCATTTAAATTTTATCTTCATCGACAAAATCGAATGCATCGTTGACGACATTGTTAAGGTTCACACGAAATATGCGCTACTAGCTTTCACACGCAGCTTCGCTCGCCTTCGTATATGCTATGAATTTTAGCCTTTTTGTTGTTCTGATGTAAATTAAAAATAACTATGTTCTGTAAAGTTTTCCTTTGTCGTAAAAAAGTAACAAACATCCATCCATTCTTACAAACTTTCGCATTCATAACATTAGTGGGATTAGGAATAGTTTAAAAACTTCAATTCAGATGGATTTTGATAAAATTTATATGAGACAAAATTGGAATTATGACCTACCTTTTTAAAAAATATCCATCAAAATCTGTTGTAATTGGTCTATAGTATTATCGCGTTACAAATATACCTACAACGGAATCATGACCTACCTTTTTTAACGCAAAAAAGAGGTGTTATAAGTTTGACGTGTCTTTCTGTCTGTTGCATCATAACTCCCGAATGGATGCAGTCATTTCAATTTAGTCTATATAATTTTTAATTTAGTATATAATTTTTCTATATATATATTTCGGTAACTTATGTGATATGTTTGATGAAAATCGATAAAGCTGTTTACAAGTTGTGGGGAGTTAAACGTAACGAGTTATCATTAAGCGTTTTTTTTTACTTTTATCGGGGGTTTTCTAAATTAAAAAAAAAATATCTTCACGCCCATATCCCCGAAGATGTAGGCAGAGGCAAAACCAGGGCACCCATTACTAGTCGAAGACACAAAGTCCTACATTGTGATAGGTGACAAGCCTATCGCCAACTGGGCAGATACCCAATCCCGAGCAACATTTTTTTTTAGAAAATTGGAAAATCCCTATTTTCTTTTTGTTGCCCGATCCGGGACTCGAACCCGGAACCTCATAAAGTCAAGTCCGACACCTGGGCCGTTAGAACACAGTTATTTAAAATAACCATCAAAATCGGTTGTTATTGGACGAGTATCAAATATAAAACAAATCAATGAAGCGCGAATGCGATGCCATCTTCTAAAAAGTTATGGAATCTTTCCTTAAATTCTCATAGCAAAACTCCTTGGAAACATTAAATGGGGGAGGCTGTTTCCAAGTTACAGGGTTCGTCTAAAGGAGGTTTGTACAAAGCGAGCAGTTGTACACGCTCAAGCATGAAGGTATTTTGAGTCAAAGCTTTATGGTTATGTAAAGTATGAGATCAGAGCATGATGGGGAACTATGTTCAAATATTTTCGAGTGAAAGTGAGTGTAATTTTTCCACGTATTGGTCCGGGCTCCTTTGCAGAATAGACCATCTGCCTTCCTTGCCAGGCAGCTCGTAAAAGGCGAGCAAAGGCTTAACTAACACCGTGACATCTGACTAGGTGGTAGAGTTTCGCAACAACTCGCCCGGATTGGTAACACCGCGTTACCTATTCCTGCCGCCATAACGTCATGAAGTGTTCCGGTTCGGAGGGTAAGGTAACCGGTAAATTTACTTTTGCTCGATGCCTAACATCCCGACCTCAGGTTGGCAAAGTACCATTACCACCTTTGGTGTCTCTAGGCGGCGTGAATTTCTTACCATCAGGAAATACGTCTGCTTGTTTGCCTTCATCATCATAAAAAAAAGTGATTTCATTGTTCTGACAAAGATTTCTCACACACGCCGTTATCATTTAATGTTTTTGTGATTGTGAAATAAATTTGATAATTAAATTGGAGAGTTTAGTCCTATCGGCTCAAGAACATCAAAACGATATCCAAAGACCATTAGTTTTGTAAATTAGAGTAGTATTCTAATTGCTACCAGACCTACCATGAACGCTTAGAAGAGTATTATTTCAATGTTGCTAAATGTCGACTCATATAATATCGCCTCTGTGGTTTAGCGGTCCGGTTGTTGGACTTGACTGCATGAGGTCCTGGGTTCGAATCCCGGGTCGGCCAACAAAAAGAACATTGGATTTTTCCAATTTTCTAATAAAAAAATGTTGGTCGGGATTGGAAATGTGCCCGGTTGGCGATAGGCTTGCCACCTATCACATTGTGGGACTTAGTGTCTTCGGCTAGTCGTGGGTGCCTTGGTTGTACCTCTGCCTGCCTCTTCCGGGATATGGGCGTGAAGATATAATATGCAACTTTTTAGGATAGGTAGTTATTCTTCGATGACAGTAAGTGTTATTAATCTACGATCAGATCAATTGGATATTATCCGAGGGTGGTGTCAAGAGTCTCCGAAACCGGTGTGTTTGTATGAAAAGGCTTATGAATGTGAAGGAAGCAAGACAGGTTTGTCATAAACGTGAGGTCTGGCATTCGATACTATTTGCCTACCCGGTAAGGGACTTAGCGTGAAGATATGTATGTATGTAAAATAACATTGTTTTAAGAGCTTATGGTAAACCACCTGTACTTTCTAAGGTATGTTATTAAACATATGATCAGACTATAAAGTAACGTCTCGCATAGCTTAACATTCCATGTTTTTTTATTTAATTTAGTTCCACCTTTCATAAGATTTCAAAATTGGACATCATATTTCCTTATTGTGTAAAATTGTGAGAGAGCTGTTCTGGGATAAGGAAGATTTGATAAAGAAGATATTTTTTGAATCATAGCTTAGGATTTTCAATATGTTTGAACAATAGTACTGCTGATATTTTGTACTGAGATATTGTGAAAAAAATACTAGCTATCTAATCCTGCATAATACGGAAATGTCAACTGCTTGCTAAAGGTAATGAATACTTATCCAAGTCGTTGCAAAGCTAGCGCATTAGTAGTAATTATGGAGTCAGTGACATATAAGTCACCATAGTTTAGCTTGAAAGTAAAGCTTGTTTAATAGTTCAAATTAAAATGTAAATACGTTTCGCTTTAATTTGAAAAAAAATCCCTTTACGAATGCAGTGCAGTTTGCATTGACCATACGAGGACTCGGATTCGACTCCTGGGTCAGGTAATTTAAAATCCACATTTTGACACATTTGCACATCTTAATTGTATGCTTGGCGTGAAATTTTAACAACGATTTGCCTATTCTTATTATGAATGAATGAATGAATGAATACACTTTATTATTTAACTTAGGTGCACAAAGGCGGTCTTATCGTATTATCATAATGTAGATGTTCGTTGCTGTAGTATTTCGATTTGGGTATTTCACACAAAAGTTCATTTCAACCTAAGCTTAAGTTCAGAAACGCATAGATGATGCGATGCCTTCCATCTAATTCCTTAAAAGCAGTTTCTACTGGTTACTGGTGACTCCTTAAGCTGCCGGGTTCATTTCCGGGTAGGGCAACCAAAAAAAATAGGAATTGGATATATACCCTGTTGGCGATAGACTTGCCACTTATCACATTGTGGGAAATGAGACTCACGCGACTCCAAGGTGTGCCTGTAGTGGGGCGGCGAGACAGGGCCGGCGCCGGCGGCGTTGTAGGCCCGCACGGTGAGGGCGTACCGCGTGGCCGGCTTCAGGCCCCGCACCGTACTCGTCCTCGCCTCCGCGCTGGCGCCGCTCTCCGACGCCTTCTCGCCGCCCACCGTGCCTTCCTCCGTCGCCTCCCACCACCGGATCGTGTAGCCGAGGAGAGTTCCGTGCCAGCTTTCTCGAGGAGGCGGCTTGGCGAATACATATTTATATAACTTACAATTCGTTTAGATAAAAACAAATCAAAAAATAATTCGGTGAAAATATTTTGGAACACTTTTTTGATTTCCATTCAACTGTTTTTCAAAGCGATAATTAAAGATTTGTCTAAACAAAATAACATAAAGAAATACTCTTTTAGTGACAAACCTTCTGAGTTCTTTTAAATAATAAAAAAGATTACTTCTTTTTAAAAAAATGTTGATTGGAATGTTCCCTTATTTCATAGATACTGTGAATTTTACATTACGATGCAAACTCTACTGGTCGTAGCCAGAAAACAATCTATAATATAAAAATGAATCGCTAAATGTGTTGGTAAGCGCATAACTTCCGAACGACTGGACCGATTTGGCAAATTCTTTTATTATTGTATTAGTTATTACTAGGAGATGGTTCTTATGAAGAGATAAACCGGGAAAGTTGCAGGGAAAACGGGAAAAATAATACTTTGATTTCCCGTACTGAACGGGTGAAACGAAGTTCGCCGGGACAGCTAGTATTTAATAAATTAAAAAATAGATTAAAGACCGGATATGAAATTACAATCGGAAAATACTAAATAATATCAGAATATATACAAGATCTTAAAAAGATGTTTGAAATCAAATACATAAAGTTTTTTTTTTAAATGAAGTTAATTAAATTACAAATTAATTAGATTCAAATCCATTTTATTTTGTTAAGCAACAAAGCTAATGTTACAATATCAATTGGTTAAGACTAACTGGTGAAAAGACAACTGGGTAAGTATGACGAAACGAACGATGCTATTTCAAAAGTTGTACACTGGTTCAATGTAAACAATCTCTTTCTAAATGAAAAAAAACTAAGTGCATAAAATTTTCAATGCCTAACGTAAGGCAGGTAGATATCAATGTACAACTCAATGGGAACAAACTGGACCTAGTAGATTCCACCAC